>JAMXBD010003208.1:0-133593 GCA_024138025.1 Combretum micranthum | reverse complement strand
TAATTTTTCATCATGTGGCACACACAATCTTTTATTCATTCTTAACACATCTGTTTCATACACATGAAAATTTTGTACTTTCCTTGGGATATTCCTCGTTTAATCTCTTAGATTTCAATATCATCTTTCTGAGCTTCCTTAATCCTTTGAAGCAAAGTAGGTTCTAAAATTAGGTTTCCCAATTCAGCTTCCAAACCTTGCCTTGAGAATTCCAAGTTTAATCTTTCAAATTCTTTGATAAGTTCTTTCTGTTCCGTTAGTATGGAAGCCACTTCTCCATAACTTTTTCGGCTCAATGCATCCGCCATAGCATTCACTTTACCAGGGTGGTAATTAATGGTAAGATCATAATCTTTAATCAATTCCAACCATCGTCTTTGTCTCATGTTCAATTCTTTTTGTGTAAATATATACTTCAAACTTTTGTGATCAGTATATATTTCACATTTCTGTCCATACAAGTAGTGACGCTAAATCTTGAGCGCAAAAACAATAGTAGCTAATTCTCGATCATGAGTGGGTAATTCATCTCATGCGGTTCTAATTGTCTAGAAGCATATGCTATTGCTTTTCCATTTTGCATTAACACACATCTAAATCCATTTCTGGATGCATCACTATAGACAGTATATATATCCTTGTCATTGGGTAAAACCAATATTGTGTTGATATTAACCTTTTCTTCAACTCTTGGAAACTTTGTTCGCGATGATCATTCCATTCGAATTTCTCATTCTTCCTAGCCAATTGAGTCAAAGGTCTTGCTATCTTTGAGAAATCCTTCACAAATTTCCGATAATATCATGCCAATCCCAACAAACTTCTAACTTTCGTAACAGTTTTTGGTCTTTTCCATTCCATAATAGCTTTAACTTTTGCAGGATCAACCGATATTCCTTCTCCCGAAACAATATGTCTAAGGAATGATATACTTCTAAGCCAAAATTCGCATTTAGACAATTTGGCATGTAGCTTATTGTTTCTCAATATTTGTAATACACTTCTCAAATTCTCGTCATGTTGTTCTTCATTAGACGAATATATAAGTATATCATCTATGAAAACAATCACACAGATATCAAGCAAAGGTCTAAAGATATGATTCATCAGATGCATGAAAACTGCAGGTGCATTAGTTAATCCAAATGGCATGACCAAAAATTCATAATGACCATACCTAGTTCGGAATGCAGTCTTTGGTACATCCTCTACTTTAATTTGGATTTGATGATATCCTGACTTTAAATCAATTCGAGAAAATACCTTTGCTCCTCTCAACTAATCAAAGAGATCATCAATTCTGGGTGAAGGATATTTGTTCTTGATAGTTACTCTGTTTAATTCTCTATAATCAATACAGAGCCTCATTGATCCATCTTTCTTCTTCACAAATAATATTGGTGCTCTCCAAGGTGAAACACTAGGTATGATAAATCCTTTATCCAACAATTCTTGTAATTACACCTTTAATTCTTTTAATTCCACAGGTGCCATGTGATACGGAGCTTTTGATACTAGTTCTGTTCCAGGTATCAAATCAATTGAAAATTCCACTTCTCTATGTGGGGGTAATCCTGGTAATTCGTCTGGAAATACATATGAAAATTCATACACTATTCGAATAGTATGAATATCCAATACTTTGGATTGACCCTCAATTGTTCCAAGAATACATCCATTTGACTTCATATCTTCTTCATTTTTCACTTCAATTGCTGTTATCCTATTTCCAACTCCTTTGAGTATCTTACCCCTATAATCTTTCCTTTCTCCTTGGTTATTGACAAAAGATACCATTTTGAGATGACAATTAACTTTTGCTTTTACAGCAGTTAACCAAACCATACCCAGAATAATATCATATTTTTGTATCTCTATAATTAAATCAGCAATTGTTCTTGATTCCCAATCTTTTGTGGACATCTTTTGATCATTTCCCGTGTTACTACTAAATCTCTAGTTGGTGTAGTAACTCTTAATTCTTTACTCATACTTTCAATTGGTAATCTTATACGCCTTGCTAATCCAATATTTATGAAAGAATGTGTTGCTCCCGTATCAAACAAAGCATACGCAGTCTGATCCCCTACTTGAATTGATTATGTATCAATTATTAAGTTCATGTTATTTTCAATTCATAGGACTACTATTCCTCGTGTATTTGTGATTGTGTCTAATAACTTTAAATAAACAAATATGTAATTACATACTGCAATGAGTCCATATTCTTCAGGATCAACTTCCTCCCAAATATTTTCTTCATCTTCTACCTCCATCTCATTCTCATCAGGATTTCCATACATGGCAAAAACTCTGGCCATCGTGCTGGCTTTATTGGCATTTCCATTTTCGATCCTGTAACCAATCATTCCTCTATGTTGTGAAGATCCAGCTACTGCACTCATTTTCTGTGGATAGTTGGTTGCTATATGCCCAACTTTGTTACATACGTAATAAGTTGAAATTTTTTTTTTTTGAATAATTATTTGCCATATGCCTACTTTCTCCACAATAATAACATTTGTTTTGCAATTGTGGACAATTTCTTGGGTAATGAGAACCTTTACATTTCCAACATGTAACATTATTCTGTCCCATTACTCCTCCTTTGTTCATATTGAAAGGTTTGAAAAATTTAACCTTCTTAGGCATAGAACTTGCCATAGAACCATCATACATTCTTTTCTCAAAAATAGTTCATTTCTTCTTATACCTCTCAATTTCATACATCCTTGCTCGTTCAATAATTTAAGCTTTTTCTATCATGCCTGCAAAGTTATCAACTTCAAATTCAGCAAGTCTTCTTTGAAAATGAGGCTCAAGTTTCGCCATGAAAGTTTGTCTCTTAAGCTCATCACTGTCCCGATAAGCATCCGGAGCAAAATGTAACAACCGATTAAACTCATATTCATACTCATCAATGGTCTTAGCTCCTTGGGTCAAATTCATCAGGTCAGTACTATATTTTGCTTTTAAACTGCCTGGAAAATATTCCTTTAAAAATTCTCGTCTGAACGCTTCCCAAGTAATCGATTGTGACAACTTCTTTGTTTTAAATTTCACCATATTCTTGCTCTTAATCTTAATAAATAAGTCCCATATGATACTTTCAGAGCTTCAGGTACTTGGAAAACATCTAGGGATCGTTCAATCTAAGCCAGCCAATCTTCAGCTTCTTCTGGCTTTCCTGGTATTCTTCAAAGTATCTGTTGCATTTAATGAATTTGGCAACAAATTCTTCTAAGGTTGTAAAGGTGGTGGTGGCGGCAATTCTTGTTCATATCGAGGCGGTCCTTGCACCTCGGCAGCAGACTCATTTGGGTTCACTATTCATTTTCCTGAAATTGAACCGGTAGAGTATGCCTTTCATTTCCTCTGGGAATTGGTGGAGGCATTGCTGGTCCCCAGTAGGTGGTTTATTTGTTGCTTGAATATTTTGCAAAGCTTGCAAAATCAAGACATTTTGTTGTTGGAGACTTTTAAAACATTCTCAATTCGGTTTTGGGGTGTTGCAGGAGCATTTATTGGTGGATCTTCAGAAATTCTGGCATTTCTACTTTTATTTCTTCCTCTTGGCATTCTTTTAATCATTAAACAGATTATTTAGATTAGATCATAACTCATCCTTGCCAAAAGACATCAAAGTCATTCATATATATATGTCACATATATATACATAATCAAAATACATCAGAGCTTCTCGTGGTTAGTGCATTATATACATTTCAAAAATGGCACACTACCACTAACCTAGTTTTTCTACTATAGTCACCAAAAGATACACATGCATCACTCTAAATATCCTATGCATATCATCAAAGATCTATCGATATCATCCTATCATGTCATCATAAATAGATAATACATCATCATCAGGACATACTAGATCAGACTCAAGGATTAGGGTAAAGACGACCCTTGCCTTCTCTTGAGGACCTAGATGGGGGTAATCATCCTCTCCTCTGAACTGCTGTCACAAATCTCGATCATCATGTCCCTATCTCCTGGAGGTGCTAAAGTCAAATCGGTATCCATGTAATTCCCTTGATTTTACATAACCCGATTATAATAAATATAAAAAAAATGTAGAATCATAAAAGAACTATAACAAAATATTAGAAATCACTCCAAATTTTTCGCGATTTAAATTTTTAAGTATGAACAAATTAGAATAAAGAATCTTTATCACTAAGACTATAAAAGTTCATAATAAAGAATAAAGAAAACTATTTAATATTTACGAACTTAAGTTTTAATGTAAAATATATATATATATGTTAAAATATTCAAGTTAAATAATTCTGAGTCTATAAAAACTAAAAGTCTGATCTAATCCAGTAATTTATAATTAGTGAAAAGAACTAAGTAACAAATATAAAATTAAAATTAAATTTCTAATCTAATAAAAAGTCTAGAATAAATTTATCAATAGAAATGAATTCATATGTAATTTCAAATCTTAAAAATTTATAATAAATCGAATTAAGGACAATATAATTATTAATTTATCAAAATACCACGAAACAAAACTTTAAACAAATAAAATATAATTTACGATAGCAAGTATAAAAACAGAAAAGTAAAAGTATTAAACTAAAGATTCTATGTCTATTATCATATTCAGAATATTTAATATCGTTAATATGTAAATTTTTATCTAAAATATTATCAAATCAGTATTTATCATACGTGTCATTTAGATCCATAAAATTAATTTTTTTCACCAATTTATATTTTCCCCCACTCCTTACATATTTATTAGTTATAAATTTATCATCTTCTTTTTATTTTTATATTTTCATACATTCTAACTAACTTGGATTTTTTTCCTTTGTTTTGGTTTTGTTACATATTACGTGATTTGCTTTCAAATTTGAATTCTCCGCTGGACGCGTACAAATCCTCAACGAAAAGCGAAAAATCAAGCACATATATACATATGTTTAATAGAATTCTATGTATACTATAGTGTTTAGAATATTTAATAACGCGAATATGGAACTTCTCATCTAAAAATATTACTAAATCAGTATTTAACATACGTATCACTTAACCTATAAAATTGATTTTTTTTACAAATTTATATTTTTACTCCCTCCTTATACGGTTATAAATTCATTATCTTATCTTTATTTTTTATTTATATATATCATAAACCTAAAATAATTATCAACTAGTCAATATATATATTACTTTTCCCAGAAACTGCGGTTGGAAGTGCACAAAATTACAAAGAGAGTTTTCTTGATATGCCCCAGCCGTAATATATGCCCAACTTGCTCAATAATTGATGAAGTTTGTCAATGATTTACACACACACCAACCAAATGCCACCAGCACAAACATAAACAATCAAAATATCAAAACAAACACATAAACACATGCATGAAACCAGAAAATTCGGAGGAAAAATTTCACTCACCACCGCCATCTTCATCCTCTCTTTTCTTATATATACACAACAATACACACACAAACAAGAGGATAATTTTGCAACCAAAAACTCCCCACAACAGCTCTTCAAAACACACATGCAGCACACCTGAGCAACACACAAACAAACTTCATTAAAGCTTAGTTAAAGCTTGGGACAAGAAAAACCACGGTACGTTAAATTCGTTTTAAATCAAAACCGTATTAAAAAATGTTCTAAATGATGTTATGATGATATTAGGATCATAACTAACACCAAGATGAGTCCAGAAATGGTTACATAAAGCTCCAAGCAAGGTAAATTCGAAAACCTTAATACACCATGCAAATTCGAAATTCTTGAATCATGGGTTATTTAGATGTTTTGAGTTGATATATGTGTAGAAATATCATGTATAAATGCTTTAGGAATGAATTAGAATGGATTTGGACGTGTAAAATGATGCAAAATCGGACTTGAACCAAGGTTGAAGATGATGAATAGCTCCCTGGTACTGTTCACGTGAGTAGTAACACGAATTTTGCAGAAAATTAAAAAAAAATAAAATAATTTAAAAATAATTTTATTAATTCTGGTTGGTTGAAAATTTACTAAAAATATATATTTATTTATTTCTAAAGTGAAAATATTTTTTTAATTTTTGGAATTTTTTTTTAAAATATAGTTATTTAAGTATATGTATAAGTAGATACTTTAGTATTATTAAAATGTAGGAAAATATAATTTTATTTATTTGGGTTAGATAAATAATTAATAAATTTATTTATTAATTTTTAATATTATTTTTATTAGTATGAGCCATGTAAGATATAGATTATAAGTATATGTTTTAGTAATATAAAAAGTGTTAAAAAATTAATATTTTATTTATTACGAATTTTTATTAAAAATTAATAATTAAAAAAAATTGAATTATTCCAAAATTGGGGGGGGGGGGGGGGGGGGAACGTAAATGACGTCCCCTGGATGAAATCCGACGAGGATTACATATATAATAATAATAATAATAATAATAATAATAATAATTAATAATAATAATAATTGATAAATTAATTTAATTAATCTAAATAAAATTATTATGATAATAAATATTCTGTAATTTATGTTTTAGCTAAAAATAATAGAAATATAACTTGAACTACTTATGTTATTAATGAAATGATATATAAAAAAATAAATGAATAAATAAATAAATATTTTGATATTGACTTTATCATTAAAATTTTTTTCGTAACCAATATTATCGCTTATATTATTACTAATATCACTAAAATTGTTAGTAGTAATATTAAAAATTATTATTAAGATTATTGATATTATCTAAATTAGTATTATTGATTTTGTTACTAAAACTATTAAATTGTTTTTGTAATTAAAATTATTTTTACTATTAGCAGTAATATTTAATATAATCACCATTATCTTTAATACTAGTATTACTACTACTTTTATGAGTATCACTAATACTAAGATTAGTATATTATATAAATACAAGATATGATTTTTGGTAATTAATAAAAATAAGATTTTCAAAATTAATAAAATAATCTTTATATATAAAGAAAATATACAATAATGGAAAATTCTAAAGGCTTAATTTACGACCAATGTGATCTTTAAAAATTACAGGATAAGTATATAATATACACTGAGAAGAACCCTACGAAAATTAAATAATAGAAGATTAGTAATAGTTACTATAATCCATTAACTAACAACAATATAAAAGCAATGATAATATCAAATAAAAATAAATAACAAATAATTCTTACTATAAAAGTTAGAACCTTAAAAAGTCCTTAGAAATAATAGAAACTTTTCAAATATAGAATATGTAGATATTCACAAGAATTAGATTAAATTAATAGATATCGTAATAATTAAGTTTAATTTAAAAGTAGGTGATTAAAGTTAGCACCCTTAATTTTAGGAAGACTTCTCTTACAGAAATAATCGTATAATAATAAATATATGTTATTCCATTCCATAGGAATATAAATCGGTTCTTGGACTACTAGTAGCTTATTACAGCAATATAGCGAGGACCACAGGTGAGGGACTTTGACCTTATCATATTGTTTGTGCTTGTAGTTAGTTGCATTGATAATAACATATCAAACTGAATTGCATGTGGGTTTGGGTAAATTGCATGCTGCTTGGTGTATGTGGGATTGCCAAAACACCTTATTATAATTAATAATTTCATTGTATGATAACAATTGTATGGAGCATGTTGATGTTTGTCTGTAATTGTATGATCACCTTAAACCTGACTAAAAGCTTTTGACACCCTAAAAGAAAATGATCATGCATTACACGATTTGCATAAATAGCATTTGAGCAAGTGGTAGCCTACTACGTGTTAGTATTTCGGCCCTCTGATAATGCTTGGTTGACCTAGGCTAAAAGCTATTAGATCAACGCAAGGTTACCTTTGAGCTATCGGTACTATAGGAACTACATGGTAAACGAAGGACGCCGCTTATAGTATTGCTTTGAAAGGACTAACACTTAGTGGAGTTTCTAAAGCAGAAAACAGGAAATGAGAGATTTAAGATATGATTAATTTAAAGAGGTAATTAAAGTGAGTATTGCTGTATTCCTGTATGCTTAGTCTCTCCTGGGTAGGTGGGCCATAGCATTGTGATCCTTCAACCCGATGAGAGGGAGTAAATCTCCATCCTGCTTTGGATTCTAGATCATCCAAGCTTGTAATGTACATATGATTGATTGTTACATTGCATATGATTGGTAATTATACATGTTTGTTATTGTTTGATGTGTGGTTTGGTCAGGTTATCTCACTGAGCTGTGGTTCGCTCACCCCCCAATAGTCTTTGTGCAGGTATAAAGTTAGCTGGGATTGGGTTAAGCATGAGTGAAGAGTGCTACATCAAAAGACCTTGCTGAAGATAGTTTCATAGATTATATTGGTCTCAAAGAACAAATTAGATAAATGGTATAATTGATTAAGATCTTTTATTTTATAGGTTTGATCTCAATTTCATTATTTGGTAGGGGATACCAATTCTCTACGGTTCTGGCAAACTAAGGAAAATCGGAATCCTTAGTATTTATATAATATATTAGTATGACTACATTACATGTACCAATTATATAAGATAGAGTTTGTAATATGACTTACAGGGTTCTCATATTACGGGTGCACATGTGGTATGATGACTACAGGATGATACTACTAGGCCCTATTTTGGGCATGACAATCCATCCCCTAATGCCTGTGGGTGCAGGCCTCAGCTCACTCTTAACTAGGTGGTAGATCTCTCTCAATCCACCCTCCATGTGTGATCTAATCCATCTGCATAATTAAATCGAAGACATACTTTTATGCTTCAATTCTTCATCTCTTACCTTCTTTTTCATCCAATAATCGGTTGTTATGCTCCTTTTATGAACAGTAGTCTGAATTGACTCCTGTACAACTCGATCCTGTACAGAAGTAGGACGCTGGAACTTACTGCTATGTCAGGTATAATAGGTGGTTTCCTCATCAAAATGCGTCTGGAGTGGCTGCATCTACTAACCCGTGTATAAGCATCAGGTCATCATCATAAGCTGCATCACCTCTCACCCAGATATGGTCTTGTCTAACATCGTGAGCATAAACTGCTCCTCTCCCAATAGCTACCCAGACTCTAAAATTTGGAGGATTTGGTCCCACAGATTTGGATGAGACTATGTGTAAAGACCCGACATACTCAATTTTCAAATTAAGCACATCAAGTCCCCAACCACGTATAACTCTTACGAATTATACGTAAGGTTGTCTTAAAAGAAGGTGTTTATGTTGAACATTGCTATCCGATTTTAAGTTATGAAATCGTTTAGTTAGATTTTTAGATAACTGGATTTAGCAGCGGAAAAATAAACTTTAATAAAAACATTTCTAATAAAAGCATTTCGAACTTTCACTATTACAAGTGGAAAAACTTTCACTTCGATAAATATTTAGAAAAGCTTATTTACAAAACTTGGGCACTAACAAGCCCTTAAATGAAAATACAAATTTATAATAAATCCAATATTTATAAACAAAGCAAAGAAGAAACAAAATACAAATATATCTCGGTCCTATCACATTTCACTCATCTCCCAAATCTTCAGAATCGCCCAAAACCCGGACAAACATCATCACATCAATCATCATCACCATCACCATCAAACTCATCAACAACAATAAGAAGAACAACAACATCAACAAGAACTCATCATCATCAACTTCATCAACATCGTCTTTATCACACAACAAAACTGTAAAAAGAATGATAACAACAAGAATGAGCCGAAGCCTAGTACACACAACACAATCACACACGGAGTGACACACGAGCTTAACTAAATGCAATGCATCAATCCACAAGTTATTATCTTTTCATTAAAATAAACAAATCAACAATGGAGCACTCACACTCCAGAACAAGCCAATGGGAATCTGGGGGTCCTGAGTAACGCTCACGACGCTCAGGGGGTTTGATATAAGCAGCCCGATTACTTATATCTCCTAGATAACGTTACACTGAAAAGAAACAGTAATCTCATCCAGGGTTTATACCGTTACCCAACTCTACTTAGACTCAGTCCATAACATGAATCTAGTTCACACGCTCCATAAACGTTGAACTAAACTATGGTACTTCCTTCCAAGTTTAAGTAAATGTTACACTGTTACTATATTCCCTTCGATTACCCGCCGAGCCATGTCATTGCATCATGACAAGTGGCCTAAGTGCCTATTATAATATTGTCATTGCATCATGACAATCCGCCGAGCCAAATCATTGCATCATGACAAGTGGCCTAAGCGTTTATTCTAACATTGTCATTGCATCATGACAAGTTGTCGCTCCTCGGACCGGATTCAACGACTTAAAGCACAATCAACACTCATCAATTATTAAGCCGAATTTAAGTCTTAACAGTTTAGAATGCGTATCTTAACATTCAACACGCAAGTTATTGCGTACCTTGAATATGAAATCCAAACATAGCCTTAGAAGGTTGATAAAAGCCAATCCAAAAGAATCAGAACCAAAACCAAAACCAAACATCTGTTTCAAGAAATTGAATCACATAAGAACTTAATCTAGTACTCATTCATATTAAATGTAAACCATATCACAACCTATTATTCACATATCAATATATATATATATATATATATATACAAAACAACATATATATTATACATATAACAACACGTTACTCCCGTAACAATATATATATATATATATATACAGACAAAACAACATACTCCTCATGTTATTCGAAGATCACCCTAACACATTCATTTAACCCCGTTATTTTTACTAACCCATTTAGCTTAACCTTAGCCGAATTGATTAAAAGTTAGTTATTTAAGTGATTTACCAAGTCAAATTGATTAACCTTAGACATTTAATTCAAAAGCCAAGCCAAGTGGATTAAGCTTAAGAAATCTAGTTCATTTTAGTTTAATTGAGTTCATTAAGTCAAACTCATTAGAATTAATCATTTAATCTAATTACTAAGCCAAAGTAATTAAACTAACTCATCTAATTTATTTTAACTCATTCAAGTTCATTTAGTCAAGTTGAACTTAAGTTTGTTAACTAAGTTCATTTTATAACTAACTTCTAGATTTAATCTAATTATTTGTTAAATCTATAAATCTACTTAACCCATGTTTAATTACATGAATTAATTCACTTAACACATCAAATATCACTTATCTATCTCATTTTATCTCAAAAGATCCATTTCCTAAATAAAAACACATTAACAAACAAAAACAAGTTTTTGACTTTGTTTTGAAAAGTGTTGCTGCTGGAAAGAGTCAAAATTTAAGCATCGATAAGTTTTGAATTTGTAAAAACTCAAAACATGAAAATTATATCTCTTTTTAAGCTTTCCAACGCAACTTGAATCGCCTCAATCGGAGGTCGGATGAAAAAGTTATGGCTAAAATACAAAGAGCTACGAAACAGGGGAAGTCTGCACGACCGGGTACACGGCCGTGTACCGAGGCCATGTTGGGTAAAAAAAATGACCCGAGAGCAACTTTTAAGAATTTCAAGGCCTACACGACCATGTACATGGGTTGTGTACAGGAACAAAAAAATGACGAAATCCCCTATTTTCAAAATGCATTTTACACTTCTTAAAATTCTTTAAACTCATTCCAAAGTTACTCTAAAGCTTGTTACATGATCCCATCATTCAAACAACACCAAACATCTCCAAAACTTCATCAACTCCAAATCACTATTCATCATCTTCTTCCTCCAACCAAACCCCAACTTCCATCAACCATTAAACCAACAAATACATAAATAAACAGCACTCTCAACCCAATTCAACATCAATTCATCAATTATCAATGTAAATAACAAGTAAAAACAAAGAGAAATAGAAAACGAAAACTTAGCTTTTAGAAAAGAACACAAGTTGAAACTTCATCCTCTAGCTCGGTTTCCTCCATCTAGTTCATCTCCTAGTCTTGATTCATCCTCTAGTTGGTTTTAATCTTGAGATTTGTTGAAGAATTTGAAGAAAAGAAGGAAAAAGAAGAAGAAGGAAGAGAGGAAAGGAACCATCGGTTGGGGAAAAGGAAAATAAAGGAAGAAAAGAAAAAGGAAGAGAGAGAGAGCATGAGATGAAAATAAATAAAAAGAGAAGTTTAAGGCTTAAAATTAGGATATTTTAAAATAAGGGTATCGAATTTAGAACTTTCAGATTAATATCTTTAGTTCTAAAAATATTTAGGAGATGATTTCAAAACCAATAGGTTAGAAATTAAGAACTCAAAGTATCAACTTAATTTAGAAATTTATTTTGGATAAAAGATATTTAATTTGAGTTCGGGTTTAAGAACTGATATTTTATTCAAGTAAATGAACTCAAATTTTACTGAGATTTAGGAATTAGTGTTAGGCTAAGAATCAAGGATTTAGGAATTCTCTAAACACTTTGATGACATGTTTAGGGAATTTGAAACTCAAATCTCAATTAATAGCTAATTAAATTATATCAACTTGTCTAATTAAATCCTATAATTCATTTTATTTATTTAATCTATCTAAACTCAATTTCTAATCTTGGTAAAGATTTGGAGTATTTCACTATGAATGCTATATTATCAATCTCCAACCCACCTCCTTTCTAAACTACCAGTCTCTCAAATTTATAGAGCGTCTTTATAGCTAATCCATTATCTGAAAAAGCCCGCTCCATAAGAAATAACCAACCTTTAAACAAAGGTTGTAATCCTCTCTTCCAAGTGCTGAGAATCTATTCTAAGGTTTTGGTAACCACATAAATACAAGTCCTCTACCAGAATTTGTAATCTGCGCCTGTAATATGTCGACGTCTCCTCTTCTTGCATACTAAAAATCTCCCATCTAATATGACATGTAGCAGGATTAGTCTGCACACAACAAAATTTGCATGATTAATAATAATCAAACATATTTATTCCTAATTGTGCAGTATAACTCTACCTATAACTACCCAACTATTTCTACAGGGTACTAATTAAATCTAAAATTACTACATTCACTAAATGCAATTCTTTCACATATTTATTTTTCTTATACTAGCAACCATGCTCTGATGCCAACTAAATTCTGTCACGCCCCGAGGATACCCTAGTAGTAGTAAACAAGCCACACTTGAATACTATCACTAGATTTCTTTAGAGAATGACAGGTTTTTAAAACAACAGGATCTTTTAGTTGCTTGATAAGAAATAACAAATATATGAAAGAAATAACTTAGTGAATAAACATTACAGAACTATTACAAACCATATAGTTCTTCTGAAGTACACAACTAAATAATCTATTCTAATAGTACATAACCATTAAACTAAAATATAACCGTAGACTTCTAGCTCCTAAGCTCTTACCGGAGCCATACTCCTAGAAGTGACTAACCAGGGTCGCAAAGTAAACCTAAAAAGACTGTTGGAGTATGAGCGAAACCACAGCTCAGTGAATAACCAGACATACCATACATCACACAAGTTATTAGCAAATCATATGTAATGCAAGCACTCAACCATATACACAGATACAAGCTTGGATAATCTAGAATCCAAACAGAAAAAAGATTTACGCTCTCTTTTTAAGGGTTGAAGAACCATTACTCCATGACCCACTTGCCTAGGAGAGACTAAGTACATAGAAGAATCAATGATTTCTCGTTTAGGGTTATCACTTTGAATATAATCGATTAAACTGACCATCTCTTGCAATCCCCTCAGAAACTCCCTAAGTATTAATCATTTCAAAGCGATACTACGGGCGGTGTTCTTCGGTGCCACTTAGTTCCTGTAAACCCCTAAATTTTCGAGATCGTTTAGCACAAAACCCTAACCGGAAGTCAAACGAAACCCTAAAGGTCAACAAAACCCTAGTTTACCGTATCTATCTAAATCCGGTATTGCCGTTTTCTTTGGCCTGGAAAAACGAAGTTGGGATAATTAGCTAAAATAGTTCGTAATAACCATAGGTTTTATAAAAGTTTCAGTTTCGCGAAATTCGGGTGTCCTTCGAACCCGATCGGACACAGTTCTCGAAAAATATGTCCGAAGCCCAAAATAGTAAAAATATTCCGAATACACCGTTAGACTCGTAAAAAATAAGTTTTTCAAAAATATCAATTTCGTAATTTTTCGGTAAGTAAAAATAACAGATGTAGCTATTATACGCGTATTTTCTTACTACTGGTACTTTAATTGTCATATCTACTTTACATTACACTATTCATTACTATTCTACACTATTCTTTTATCTCTACTTTTTCTTGTACCTATTCTTACACTCTACATAACCTATAACCTTAACTTTTTACCTTTCCCATAACTTTATATCACATCTATCTTACATATTACATCTTTTATTTAACAAAATACAAAAAAATAAAATCACTCCCTCTCCTCTCAAAGTGGCCGCGCCTATGCCCCCCCTCTCTCCTCTAATTTGTTTCAATTTTTCTTTAATTTAAATCACACAAAAATTACTCCCATTTTCCTATAAATACCCCCCTCCTCTTTCACTTCTTTCACACATTCACTACCCACAAATTCTTACCAAAACTCTCTCAATTTTTCCTCTCAAAGCTCTCTCAAATACTATCTCAAAACTCTCTCAAAATAATTCAACACCACTTCTACCAACAAACCAAAACCATAACCACATAACCATATCAAAGTCTTCTTTAGGTAACCACTATAATCTTTCTTCTTCTTCATGTCATGTAACTTTACATGACCATAGTGTGAGTTTCCAAATACTACAAGTTATGGAAACTACATTATGTTCATGTATTGTTCTTGTTCATGCCAATCCATTTATGTTTATGTTGTTTTTATTAATATATCTATATACATATTCTTTAGAGCATATAAGCTCACTTGCAATTTATTTATTTCATGCAAAGCAATTTATTTACTTTTCCATTGCAATTTATTTATTTATCCTTGTTGAAATAAGACTAGTCTCTAGTCTTAGACTTGTTCTCATCAAGTCAAAACAAGCTTTTCTTTCTTTCATTTTATTTCATTATGGGACTAGTTTATTTCTTAGTCCCGGGAGCCTTGAAAAAGCTAAGACTCCAATACTTGACTTTATTATTTATGCTTTATGTTATTTTGTTTATTATTTCTCATAATCATGTTCATTTAGATTGTTGTCCAAAAGTTTTATTTTCTAAAGATAATCAAATAAAGAAGGCTTTTTGTCACTTAGGAATAAGTTTATGTGAAACATAAAAATATAAGATAACAAAAATAAACTCATTCATTTTCAAGTTACAAAAAGAATTCACTATGAATTTAGAAACTATTTTTACTTAAAAACTACTTAAATCTTTGTTACTCTACCTTGTTTTCAAAAGAAAATATATTTGTTGACAAAAATGGTTCTTTTTAAGAAAGAAAATAAGATGGATGACTAAGGAAATTTTAATAAAGACCTTGCAAACAAATAGGCAAAGAAAATTTATGGTTTGAAAATAATAAAGTTATTTCTTTTCAAGTTACAAGAAGAAGTTAATAGATTATAGAAATTAGTTTTTTACAAAAAGTCCTTAATTGTTCCACATTGTTTTTATAAAGAAAACAAATTTTCATGCATGGATGATTATTTTTGAAAAATTGAGACATGAGAAAAAAATGAGAAATCAAGTAAGATTTTTGCAAAACAAGTAAAAAAGGAATTACACAAGAAAAATGAAGAAAAGCATATTTCCTAGAAAACTTCAAATATAGTATTAATGTAACTTAGAAAGTAGAAAATTTTATTTTCAAAAGTACTTGGAAAAAGTAAATAAAACCAACATAAAACGTTTTTAGAAAATAAAGAAAACAAGGTATTCATTTCAAAGAAATTTACAAAAACAATTTCGAAAAGCTTCAACCCGACATTATTTTACCTAAGAAAAATAATTGGACAACAAGACACTTGAGCATGCTTAAATATGAGTTATATAGTTATAAAAAGAGAATTTTTCAACATATAGATAACTAAGTATTTATCAAACAAATTTTATTTCTTGAACCAAAGTTGTTTTACTTGAAAATCCGTGGTGAATTTTGTCACCACTTTTTCGGAGCCTATATGGCTTTGTTTGTTGAAATAATTTTAGAAATGGGTAGATCTTTTCGAGTAGATAGAAATCGGTATATTATATGCGCGATTCCGAGTTAAAATGACCAAGTTATGGCCATTTTAAGTTGGAACATTCTTCTATACGAACTTTGACGTTCTTTGACATTGTTTTGTCAAAATTCAAGAAAATCTTCAAGAAAAACTCATTGTAGGTATTTTCTTTGACTAGGTGACCCCGAGACTATTACATTTAAGTGGAGTGTGTGAACGACTCATCCGCTTAGAGGAATAGACGACAATGGCATCGTGAGTTTATTTCCATTAAATGCTATACTTGTTGTGCTTGTAAATTAGTTGCACTAGAGTTAGGAAAAGATAAACCGATTGCATGTAAATAATTCCTTGAAAGAATTCTAAGAATATCGAAGCCCGAATTGTTCTAAGTGATTGTTTTAGTTTAATATTGATTTGTGAAATTCCTTGATCGCCATAAAGTTGAAAATAATTATGTTATGACTTTATAAATTAATGAACTCATGCATCCACGAAGTGAGTCACATTGCATGGTTGGGTTATTATCCTTGGGTGAGAAGGATAGTAAGCTCATGTCGAAAGCAACACTTGGCGGAGATCCGAAAGCGATTGCTTGGCGGCTTAATGGAATATGCTTGGCGGTTGATCCGAAAGCAAGGTCAAATCAAGTAGATTCGGAATACTTGGCGATGAGTGCTCGCAAGTTTAAAAGTTTTTAATGAATGCTTGGCGATGAGTGCTCGCAAGCTTAAATTTTCTATTATTAAAACTACTTGTTTTGAGTATCACCAAACCCCGAATGGAGGGCGTAAATCCATTCAACATATAGTTCCCGGAAAGCTATATGATTGTTTGCCCACGTGTTTGATGCATTACATATGTGTGATTAACCAACTTGTTTGAATCTTGTTACAAGAAGTTATTTATGGAAATAGTTCTCACTAAGCCTATTAGCTTATACCCCGATAGCTATCTTTTGCAGTTCCCGTACTTATGGTTAAGGCCACGTGGACCATGCGGGCAGGTAATCCCTTTTGAACATTAGAAATCTGGATAAAGTATAGTATTAGCATGCAAATATTTATAATAGATTAGTAATTTAGGGAATGGTCCTTAAGTTTGTAAAGTCTTTGCCATGAAAATAATTATTGTGAATCCTCTTTTCTTAATATGTTTTTATATCTCCTTAAACTTCATTATTCCACATATGGTCCTCTAAAATTGTGAAAGTAAGCCTTACACTTAATATAAAAGCTTTTGGAAATGACTAAGGTTGTCATACTTAAGCTTTAATATTGAGTGTGGCGGACTGTCACGTTTAGGGTACCCATTGGGGTGTGACAGTTCCCGTAGAACCGACGGAACAAAGAATACCTTGGAAGAACTAACACATTAGAACAACCAAGCATAAATAGAGAACCGAAATATTAATACGTAGCAGGCTGTCACCCCAATATATACGTAATAATGCAATTCGTGCAATGCATGATCAGATTATTTTGTTAGGTCAATAATTCTTAATCAATTTCACGGTGACCACACATTACACACAATCATCAATATACTATTTCACAACATCAAATCATTGCATTATCAATTTTTATAAGGATATTTTAACAATCATACAATCAGATCATAACATACTTTCACCAAACATTCGTTTGATTATCTTTGCATTTCATTCAACTACTTACAAGCACAACGGTACAATATGACTGAATTACTCACCTGCTCATGCTGACTCAGTCGTAATAATCAGCTGGTAGATCCTCTAGTGTATCAAAGTCACCTATTTAGATGAATAAAGTATTCATCAATATAGATTATAATTAAATTACTATACGTGGCTAGTGTCCTAGACTCGATATTTATCAAGTTTTGGTAGTGATTATTACAAATTTTACGTTATTCTATACTGATCTCAATATAGAAAATTATAGTTATTTATTATTACTTGGTGTCGTCGTGTTTCTCTTAATTTATCTTCTATAATTATTTTGTTATTTTTAGGAGTCATATTACTAAAAAATTTAGCTTATTTCAATTTCCATTCTTACCTATTTTATCTATTTAAAACAAATATTTGGCTAATTACTAACTTTTATTAACACTAAAATTTTTCCTTAACTCTAGGGTTTTAAAATTATTAGATATTAATCTAAATATTCTAATTATTTGTATTTACTTAACTATCTAATAATTCCTATATTATCATATATATATATATATATATAATCATCAGTAGGTGTATTACGTACATATATATATATATATATTCTGTTTGTTTTAAAACTAGCTTTCGTTAGAAATATATGGGTGTACGCCGGCTCAAAGCTGCCGGCCTTCAAACCCAGGTGCCTATGTAGACTTGGTTTTGTAAAATTAATTCATAAGAGTTGCACCGGCTTTGAAAGCTGTCGGTTTTCAACGTACGCCGGCACTACGCCGTCGGCGTAAAACTCCAAGTAGTCGACTTTCATTCAATTTTTACGTGAAAATAAATTTTACGTAACCTCTGTTCAATGTAAGCCGTCCCTACGTCGCCGGCCTATTCATGTAAGCCGCCGGCGTTGAGCGATTACACTGCCGGCTTTGAGACAGTGTTGGTACTGTTCATCATCTTCCTCACTAATCCGATTTATATTCTTTAAATTTTACACGTTAAAAACATTACTAAACCGTTTCTAAGTGTTTATATATCTTATACATAGTTAAACAACAATTCTTAACACTTCTACATGCATATAATCTTAGATCTCGATCTTATGGAAATAAAGCTAGGGTTTCGGATTTTTACCTTGTTTGAGCTTGTCCGATGGAATTCGAAACTTGTAGTTGTGTTTATTATATTCCTATGATTAACATAAGTCAGTTCTAATGCTTAGATTTGAAAGAAAATCATTTGAACTTCATCAACTTACCTTTGAATTCGTATCTAAGGGTTTTTCGTATGGTTTTTTGTTTGATCCGAACTCGGATGTTTTGATTTGCTTGTTCTGTGTTTTTTGTTTGTTTTGGTTGTTATTTAAGTGTTGATTTGTTCTGGAAAGTTTGGGAGATAATGAAGTTTGTTTGTTTCTCCTTAAAGACCATTAAACACACACACACACATATATATATTATATATATAGAAGAAAAGAAGAGGACTTTGGCTGCAGTTTTTCCTTTGATTTGTTCTCATTTGATCTGTTGTTTTCATCCTAATTAATGCTAGGGTGAGTTGGCAATTGATGATTGGTGTGGTGGTTGCTTTTGTTGAAAATTTTGGTGCATTATTGGATCAAATCCGGCTCTCTCTTCCTCCATAGCTTTCCTAGCCGAAATGCACCGAATTCATATATATATATATATATATATTTACTATTTATTTAATTGAATTTTAAGATCATTTAACGAGTTATACGGGTACAAATCAGCTATTATTTGGAAGTTTTTGTACAAAAATATGTTTATAGGAATATACAAAACACTTAGATTATCAAATAATACAATTTTAAATTTTATATATACGTGATTAACTATTCGTAAAATTTTATCTCCTATGATTAAAATTTCTTAAGCTCATTAGGTCAATTTTTTGTTTCAGGCTTTAATAGCTTAAGAAAACTCGGTTTAGAACAATAGCGTGATTCGATTTTATTGAAATTCAAATCTTGAGTTATTCAACAGTTGATGTTTTCGTTGTGTATTTATAATCCTAACGGTTTATCTTTGGGTCATCGTTTTCTGTCTAGAAGCATAAATAATCGTTTACTTAGTATCGTACTTAATACGAAAACTGAATTATATATATATCTTTAGTTTGGATACCTGTCATGAATTCTTATTAGTAGGGTTTAATTTTAACTAGGAATCTTGAATTTAGGGTTTAAGTTTGAGTACAGGCTCATTACTGTTCGTTGTTCTAATCTCAAATTATTATCGAGATAAAAAACAATCATTCAATCTCTATATTTATATTTTTTTCTATTTAAATCTATTTGTATAACAGGTTTCGGGTTTAAATTTTTTATTTTCTTTTAATCATA
This sequence comes from Combretum micranthum, assembly GCA_024138025.1. Taxonomy (NCBI): domain Eukaryota; kingdom Viridiplantae; phylum Streptophyta; class Magnoliopsida; order Myrtales; family Combretaceae; genus Combretum; species Combretum micranthum. The sequence continues at coordinate 113,491 of JAMXBD010003208.1, read as the reverse complement.
TCTTGAATTATTCATTCAAGACACGAAATCTCGTTTTTGGTATCAGTTAGGGTTTAAGAAATTCTTTATTCGAATTTTAAATCCTTTATCTAACCAAATTCTAAATACTGATCTACTCTTAGACTTTAATTAGAATCTAAATCTATTAATTAGTTCATACATTCTACTTTGGAATCATATACTAGAGTGGAAAATTTCCGGGGTTTACATTCTCCTCCCCTTAAAATAAGCTTTGTCCTCAAAGCTTGAATACGTACCTGAATTCTCAAACAAATGTGGATAATTATTCTTGATCTCCTCTTCCAGTTCCCATGTAATTTCTTCGGTTTGGAGATATCATAATGTTTTAACATAGTGAATTTCTTTATTCCTGAGAACTTGCACTTTTCGGTCCAATATTTTAACTGGATGCTTTTCATAAGTCAAATTCTCCTTTAAATCAATTGGTTCTAATTCTACTATCTTATCTGGATCCGGTACATACTTTCTAAGAATCGATACATGGAAAACATTATGTATACCAGAAAAATTGGGTGGCAATGCAAGACTGTATGCCAAATTCCCAACTCGTTCCAATATCTCAAAGGGTCCAATATATCTAGGACTCAACTTGCCTTTTGTTTTTCTACTATGAAGACTTTTGATTGGACTTATCTTTAAGTATACATGTTCTCCTTCATTAAATTCCAATTCTCTTATGTTTGAGCAACCAAGTATGTATAAAGCTTTGAGGACAAAGCTTATTTTAAGAAAGGAGGAGGGAGGATGTAAACCCCGAGATCTTTCACAATAGTATATGTTAATAAAATAGAAAACATAAATTAGATAATGAATTTAGAACTCGATAAAATCCTAGAATAGATCTATGAGTTGTAATAAACTTATTCTTAGTTTCAAAAACTCGAATAAAAATTTCCTTGACCATAATAGATACCAAAAATGAGATTTCATATCTTGAACTAATAATTCAAGATATAATTAAAAGTAGCTCTAAATTTCAAAACTGATAAGATATAGTCTAATAACAAAATTTATCTATATAAACAATAATCCAAAGATGAATTACTAAGATTATAAATACATAATCCGTCACGCCCCGATGGTACTCTAGTAGTAGTAAACAAGTCACACTTGAATACTATCACTAGATTACCTTCAGAGAATGACAGGTTTTTAAAACAACGGGATCTTTTAGTTGCTTGATAAGAAATAACAAATATATGAAAGAAATAACTTAGTGAATAAACATTACAGAACTATTACAAACCATATAGTTCTTCTGAAGTACACAACTAAATAATCTATTCTAATAGTACATAACCATTAAACTAAAATATAACCGTTAGACTTCTAGCTCCTAAGCTCTTACGGAGCCATACTCCTGGAAGTGACTAACCAGGGTCGCAAAGTAAAACCTAAAAAGACTGTTGGAGTATGAGCAAAACCACAGCTCAGTGAATAACCAGACTACCATACATCACACAAGTTATTAGCAAATCATATGTAATGCAAGCACTCAACCATATGCACAGATACAAGCTTGGATGATCTAGAATCCAAACAGAAAAAAGATTTACGCCCTCTTTTTAAGGGTTGAAGAACCATTACTCCATGACCCACCTGCCTAGGAGAGACTAAGTACATAGAAGAATCAACGATTTCTCGTTTTAGGGTTATCACTTTGAATATAATCAATTAAACTGACCATCTCCTACAATCCCCTTAGAAACTTCCTAAGTATTAATCATTTCAAAGCAATAATACGGACGTCGTTCTTCGGTGCCACTTAGTTCCCATAGAACCGACGGAATAAAGAATACCTTGGAAGAACTAACACATTAGAACAACCAAGCATAAACAGAGAACCGAAATATTAATACGTAGCAGGCTGTCACCCCAATATATACGTAATAATGCAATTCGTGCAATGCATGATCAGATTATTTTGTTAGGTCAATAATTCTTAATCAATTTCACGGTGATCACACATTACACACAATCATCAATATACTATTTCACAACATCAAATCATTGCATTATCACTTTTTATAAGGATATTTTAACAATCATACAATCAGATCATAACATACTTTCACCAAACATTCATTTGATTATCTTTGCATTTCATATTCAACTACTTACAAGCAAACGGTACAATATGACTGAATTACTCACCTGCTCATACTAACTCAGTCATAATAATCAGCTGGTAGATCCTCTAGTGTATCAAAGTCACCTATTTAGATGAATAAAGTATTCATCAATATAGATTATAAAATTAAATTCCTATATGTGGCTAGTGTCCTAGACTCGATATTTATCAAGTGTTGATAGTGATTATTACAAATTTTACGTTATTCTATACTGATCTCAATGTAGAAAATTATAGTTATTTATTATTACTTAGCGTCGTCGTGTTTCTCTAATTTATCTCCTATAATTATTTTGTTATTTTTAGGAGTCATATTACTCGAAAATTTAGCTTATTTCAATTTCCATTCTTACCTATTTTATCTATTTAAAACAATTATTTGGCTAATTACTAACTTTTATTAACACTAAATATTTTTCCTTAACTCTAGGTTTTAAAAATTATTAGATATTAATCTAAATATTCTAATATTTTGTGTTTACTTAACTATCTAATAAATTCGTATATTATCATATATATATATATATAAATATAAATATCATCAGTAGGTGTATTACGTACATATTATATATAACTGTTTGTTTTAAACTAGCTTTCGTTAGAAAAATATGGTAACGCCGGCTCAAAGCCGCCGGCATTCAAACCCAGGTGTCGATGTAGACTTGGTTTGTAAAATTATTTCATAACAGTTGCACTAGCATTGAAAGCTTATTGCTTTCAACGTACGCCGCACTAATCGCCATCGGCGTAAATCTCAGGTAGCCACGTTCATTCAATTTCTACGTGAAAATAAATTTTACGTAACCTCTGTTCAGTGTAAGCCGACCTTACGCCGCCGGCCTATTCATAAGCCGCTGGCGTTGAGCGATTACACTCCGCTTTGAGACAATGTGGTACTGTTCATCATCTTCCTCACTGATCCGATTCATATTCTTTAAATTTTACACGTAAAACATTACTAAACCGTTCTAAGTGTTTATTTATTTTATACATAGTTAAACAACAATTCTTAACACTTCTACATGCATATAATCTTAGATCTCGATCTTATGGAAATAAAGCTAGGTTTCGGATTTTACCTTGTTTGAGCTTGTCCGATGGAAATTCGAAGCTTGTAGTTATGTTTATATATTCCTATGATTAACATAAGTCAGTTCTAATGCTTAGATTTGAAAGGAAATCATTTAACTTCATCAACTTTGAATTCGTATCTAAGGGTTTTTCGTATGGTTTTTCTTTTGATCCGAACTCGGATGTTTGATGTGTTTGTTCTGGAGTTTTTTTTTTGTTTGTTGTTATTTAAGTGTGATTTGTTCTGGAAAGTTGGGAATAATGAAGTTTGTTTGTTTCTCCTTAAAGACCATAAACCACACACTACACACACATATATATATAATTTATATATGAAGAAAAGAAGAGGACTTTGGCTGCGGTTTTTTCCTCCGATTTTTCCTTTGATTTGTTCTCATTTGATCTGTTGTTTTTCATCCTAATTAATGCTAGGGTGAGTTGGCAATTGAGATGGTGTGGAGTTGCTTTTGTTGAAAATTTTGGTGCATTATTGGATCAAATCCGGCTCTCTTTTTCCTCCATAGCTTTCCTAGCCGAAATGCACCGAATTCATATATATATATATATATATTTACTATTTATTTAATTGAGTTTAAGATAATTTAACGAGTTATAACGGGTAAAATCAGCTAATATTTGGGAGTTTTTAGTACAAAAATATGTTTATAGGAATATACAAAACACTTAGATTATCAAATAATACAATTTTAAATTTTATATATACGTGATTAACTATTCGTAAAATTTTATCTCTTGTGATTAAAATTTCTTAAGCTCATTAGGTCAATTTTTGTTTCAGGCTTTAATAGCTTAAGAAAACTCGGTTTAGAACAATAGCGTGATCGATTATTTATTTGAAATTCAGATCTTGAGTTATTCAACAGTTGATGTTTTCGTTATGTATTATAATCCTAACGGTTTATCTTTGGGTCATCATTTTCTGTCTATAAGCGTAAATAATCGTTTACTTAGTATCGTACTTAATACGAAAACTGAATTATATATATATATATATATCTTTAGTTTGGATGCCTATCATGAATTCTTATTAGTAGCGTTTAATTTTAACTAGGAATCTTGAATTTAGGGTTTAAGTTTGAGTACAGGCTCATTACTGTTCGTTGTTCTAATCTCAAAATATTATCAAGATAAAAAACAATCATTCAATCTCTATATTTATAATTTTTTTCTATTTAAATATATTTGTATATCGGTTTTGGGTTTAAATTTTTATTCTCTTTAATCATATCTTGAATTATTCATTCAAGACACGAAATCTTGTTTTTGGTATCAGTTAGGGTTTAAGAAATTCTTTATTCAAATTTTAAATCCTTTATTTAACCAAATTCTAAATACTGATCTATTTTTAGACTTTAATTAGAATCTAAATCTATTAATTAGTTCATTCATTCTACTTGGAATCATATACTTGAGTGGAAAATTTCCGGGGTTTACATAATCGATACAAATAGCAATCAATAATTACTAATCTAGATCTAAAATGAAAATTTCAAACCCCCTATTATACTTGCTAGAAGATTCTGAATTCATTAAGACTTGGTTCCTAATTTAATTTTATTGAACTTGAAAAATTAATAATTACGTAAATTAAAATACTAAAAATAATTAATCGTGTAAACAAAAAAAATTATATATACAAAAAATCTAGAATTTTTATATGAACTTAGAAAATTCTAATACGATAAAACTTGTACATAATGGTTATAAATATAAGTTTATAAATTAATATTGGTTAAAACATTTTAGTTAACTATTAATCGAATAATAAAAAAATCAATAAAAAAAATGAAAACCAAAGCAAGTTGAAGAATCACAGACATAATTTCACACTAGGAAATAGAGGAATATGTGCAAAATTCTCTACGGTACAGCAGGAGCTTCTCGCTGCAGCAAACTTAATTTACATCCTGCAAATTATCAAATTTAAACACACATATTCCACTTGAAAATAACTGCTCAACCAACCTATAAACCACACCTATAATCCTCATTAAATACCAAGAATTTCATATCAAGTTTAAGAGTGAAACAGCTCCAAATGGCCTTGAACTTTTCGATCACAGCAAGCTGCAGCAAGGAAATCAACAAGGATAGCAGCAACACACATACCATTTCAGCTCCGATTTTGACAAAATATAAGCCTTACTTGAGTTTTTTTTTTTTACTAAATGAGCACCAATAGAGGCCTCTAAATGGACACTTCAAATACCAACAATTAATTAAAAATATGATGAAGAAATCTATCCAAAAATCCATGAAAAACTGCAGTAGAAATTCAAACTTTTAAACTTCAATTTCAGCCTGATTTTTAATCCGATTTTCAAGCAAGTTAAGACCTAAATTTACATATATAAATGACATTAATAACTACCAAACAAACATAATTAATGCCCCTCAAAATCAGCCACAAATAGGCCTTACTTGAGGTTTTTTTTTTTTTTTTTTACTAAATGAGCACCAATAAGAGGCCTCTAAATGGACACTTCAAATACCAACAATTAATTAAAAATCTGATGAAGAAATCTATCCAAAAATCCATGCAAAACTGCAGCAGAAATTCAAACTTTTAAACTTCAATTTCAGCCCGATTTTTAATCCGATTTTCAAGCAAGTTAAGACCTAAATTTACACATATAAATGATATTAATTAACTACCAAACAAACATAATTATTGCCCCTCAAAATCAGCCACAAATATGACAAAACAAAAGCCAAAATTCATCACTTAAGTTAGCCAAATTCGTATTCAAAATTTCTAACAACAATTTGTGATTTTTCTAAACCCAAAACACCCTCCTTAGCCTCTTAAATTTAGTACATATATATAGCCTTAAGTTTGACACAAAATCAGCTTATAATCCCCACAAAAATAAATTGAAATTCTAGCTATAAGAGGAGTTGCGTCCAGCCTCTTTTTCTTTGTTTTATCTTCACTTGGACAGCCCTTAAAGAGTCCCAAAATAGAGCAAAAACCCCTGTTTTATTTCCCATAATCTATCTAAATATCAAACACTTTAAGAACAACAAATCCTTCCCTCCAACAACATCAAAAACCAAGCCAAATAGCTCTTGGTTTGTCATAACACCAAGCTAGAACTCAAGCTCAACAAGTTAAGAAAACTTAGTTAAAGTAGTTAACTTATAATTTAGCTAGAAACTCACTAATCAACCTTTGATATAGGTTTGGTTCTTTCTAAGTAGAGGAGTTGGAAATCCTTTTCCATTTCAACCCAAGGTAACTTCTAAACTATCAACATATTCTTGTTACATTTGTGTGTAGACATTTAGATGAAAGGTTATGTGATTGGGAGAAATGGTTATTCCATTGATAAATTCAAGTAGATGGATTGTTGTTGTGTTAGAAATGCTTAAATGTTGTTGGTTAAGAAGGACATCAACTTAGAAATGTTATAAATATAGTAATAGTAAATTCAAATCTAGGAATAAAGTGGCCAAAACGAGGCTCAAATTTCATCTAAACTAGTTTAAATTCATGTCAATGCTTCTAAGAACTTTTATGAACATAAAACTTAATAAAACAAGCTTTAAAGGCATGATTAGGAGCTTTACATTTCAAGAAAAATATTATGACCAATTCATAGAAATTACAAATATTGATAATTCTGCAAGTTATGAATGAGCTTAGGATATGAATAAAAATTTAGATGATGAAATGAGATCCTCTAAAATAATCTAAATTCTAACTAAAGAGAGCAGATAAGGTTGATAGGCAAAATAAATAAATAAAAGACTACTACTAACAGGACATTAAACAATGTAAGACTTGAATAGAAAAACTAATAGAAAAAAAAAAATTTACTTAAGCTTATCTTAGATATAGAATGATTAATATTTAAATCAAAAGAAAATCCAACGAAACTAATTGGTAAATACCCTTTTTCTATAAGAATCAATACCTTAAGAAATCGATATAAGTAGTAGAAATTATATCAAATACCGACATAAGACACTTAGACACTCATAGGAATTTAATATTCTATTTATAAGTATTATTGATGAATATTTTCATCTCAATAGGTAATTTCGATATTGTTGAGGACTTTCTGGTCGATTATTACGATTGATCAATATGAGCAGCTGAGTAACTCAGGCTTTTTGCATTGTTTATGTTTGTAGTTTAGCTACGTTATAATACAAGAATAATAATGAACTTGTGTGTATATGGGTTGTGGGTTTTGCTTGCTGTTTGGAATTACTTGGTTGATAAACAATATTAAATAAAAGTGATAATGGATTACTTGTGAATTTACCATATGTGAAGCATGTTGATTGTTTGAATGAAGTTTGAGCACTTTTAATCTGACTAAAAATTATTGGAATCATAAATAAAATGAACATGCATTGCATAAATTACATATATTGCATTCTAATCATGTGATAGCCTACTACGTGTTAGAATTTCGGTTCTTTAGTAATACTTGGTTTTTTCTAGGCAAAAGGCTAGTAGTTTTACTCAAGATTACCTTTGTTCTGTTGGTTCCATGGGAACTAACTGGTAATCAAGGATGTCGCCCATGGTATCGCTGTGAAATGTCTAACACTTAGTGGAGTTTCTAGGCTTAAATAGGAAATGAGTGTTTAAAACAATATTAACATAAAGAGATAACAATTGTGAGGATTCTAGTTTTCCTATGTACTTAGTTTCTCCTAGGTAGGTGATTCATAGATCGGTTTTCCTTCAATCCCGATGAGAGGGCATAAATCTCCATTCTATTTGGATTTCGGATTGTCCAAGCTTGTAATTGTACATGTGTTTGATTGTTGCATTATATATGATTGATAATAACTTGCTTGTTGTGTGATAAGTTCTGGTTATTCACTGAGCCCGTGGTTTATGCTCACACTCCTACAGTCCTTATAGGATGACACTAAAGCCTTGGCTAGTTGCCTTTAGGAGCTTAGAACTGGTATGTTTCTAAAGCTAGAAGAGTCTTGGAAACATGGAGAATAGTTTTTACTACTTATATGTATTAATTGATGTTAGAACATCAATTTTATTATCTGAGAACTTAGATATGTTTCATTGTCACACCCCGAAGGGTACCCTAAACATGGCAGTCCGCCGTACACAATATTAAAGCCTAAGAATGACCACCTCAGTCATGCGAAGGCTCCATACTATGTACAAGGCGTCTAACACATAGAGGAGATACATCAGAATGATACATTTCATGTTGATATAATTTGCGTAACAATGTAAAGGAAATTCAATTCACTATTCTTCAAAATACAACTCATGAAACTTCAATTACAAATCATCAAAAGATTCTATTACATAGAACTATTACAAGGCAAATAATAAAACCTAGCTAATAACTTCAAACATTATTATGTCTTGCCGGAATCCTGAAGTCATTCTCGACTTCAACCATCTCAGTCCCCACTTAGCATTCTTGAGATAACCTGTTCATTTAAACAACTATTGGGTATAAGCTACACTAGCTTAATGAGTGAAAACTTCTAGGATTACATTATAACACGTAATCAATCAAGTGATTAGTTAGACAAGTGATATGCATCAAACTCGTGAATTCAACAAACATATACCTGCCAGAAATCATATGTGGATGGACTTGCGCCCTCCATCCCGAGATAGTGATTAACGAATCTTGCGGTACGACCAAGACCGTTTCAGCTTACGAACAACTAAACTATAAAAATCGTTTAAGGTACAACGATAAACCAACAAATGCTAATGCTCCATCCCCATCGGTATGAATGAGTTCAATTTCATCTTCAATTCCGAATAATCTATTATACCAATTCTTTAAGTGATCAGTCATTAATCGCAGACAATCAATTCTATATCATCTATACAAGCAATAGTTAATCACTCGGCTTCGATATTCTTACATTCCATTTCTCATATCAACAACAAGCAACATATTCCCATTCGTCCCCATCATGCATATCCATTTTATCTTTACCAAATATCTAGTGCAACTATTATTACAATCATATACAATAAATGAAATCGAAAGTAATACTCACTCAGCCATTGGATTACCGGTCTCTAGTACAAGTAACTCGGTGTAAGGAATCGTCGATATCGGGGTCACCTAAAAAGGAAGAAATACTCTAATAAGTATTTCATCACTTAACTAATCCAAACTATCTTATACAAACTATCAAATTCGTAATTTCTTGTCCTAAGCGGGAATTCCAACTTAAAACGGCATAACTTGATCATTTTAACTCGGAATTTTCCAAATTATAATCGATTTCTATCTACTTCGAAAGATCTATCTATTTCTAATTATTTTCAAGTTTGAAAACTTTGAAGCTTCGAAAAGTTCGGATCAGATTAGGGCATCAATAATTTCAATTTCCGAAAAATAGTTTTGTAAATGTTTGAAATGTTCCTACTATATAACTTAACTATACATGCAATATGAGTGATTTCCTAACATGAATGACATGAGATGAGCCTATTGCATGCATGATCTTGATGATTTTGCTAAAAGGAAATTTTTATAACTTTTATTTTGCAAGACCATAATGACAATTTACTTATGAAAAATCTAGTTTTCTAACTTTTATCATTTCTATTTGTTTTGGGGTTGTTTACTTTAAGAAATATAATTTTTTTGTCAAATTGAGGCTTCATTATATATACTACTTATGACCTTCATTTCTTCATAAAAATTTCCATTTTACACTTGGTAAACATGTTTTCAAGTGGGGTTGATTCCAAAATCCGAATTTGATAAAAATTGGTTTTTGAGTGATTCCTTTAAGTATAAATCATTTGATATTTAGAAAATTAGGGCTCAATCATACATAACCAATAAGGACTTCATTCTTACACAAAAATTTGCATTTTACACTTTGCAAATATGTTTTTAAACAAGTTTTTCACAAAAATCCGATTTTTGGATATTTTCGTTTCTTGTATAATTCTTGTGAGAAAACTTGTTTAATACATCAAAATTTGGGCTTTACTATATCTATTGTCTAAGGACTTCATTTAACACATAAAACTTTCATTTGAGTTCAAATACTAAGTGATTACTTATGTAATCTCAATTTACGAATTTGACAATTTGATCACTTACTCAAAATTTTCCATTTTAATTCCATTACTTGTTTTACACATTACTCATGCCTAAACTCATTTTAACTTGTAAAAATCATTACTTAATGATACCTATTACCTATATACTTCATATTTCACATGAAACATGAGTTTTGGAGTTGATAAATGGGTTTTAAAAATTGGTCTTGGTTGGATCCGAATTAGAAAATTTTTTTGATCATATCTTTTGATAAAATCTATCTAAGCTTATGAAAATCCATTTCTCACATATCCTATCCTAAGAGCCTTTCATTTCTTAAATAAAAACTTCATTTTGTTGGAAAACATGTTTTTAAAATAGACCTTGCCAAAATCCGAAAATTAGAATTTTATTTTGAAAATAACTTTTGGAAATCACTTTTGATTCTTGTAAAAAGAAGTCTTGATGATATACATATATTAAGCCTTCATTTTCTTAAGTAAAAATTACATTTGACACTTGGAAAGTGGTTTTTTAAATGAGGGTGTAATCCCCCTAATTTTACGTAATCTAATTTTAATAAATATTAAAAATGTAATATTTGATTATTTAGAATATTTGAACAAGTATAAAAATCACTCCAAATTTTTCTCGATTTACAAATGTCAATAACGAATTTGATTATAGTTAGAAAGATTAAAATCTCTACTAATAAAATTTTTCGAAATACAAACTGTAACAAATGTGATCTCAAATAATTTATAAAACGACGATAAACCAATCGTTAATATAAATTCTTGAATCCTTTTTCCTTAAGTTCAAACTTAGGAAATGAACCCTATACTTGTTAAATAATGAAATAATAGATATTTAAGCTACTATTAATCTATTAATAATATTGAGTAGCCTAGATAAAAATATATTGCCAATAACAAATTAGTGTAAATAACTCTATACAGTAAAATATAATGTTGGTAAAATGAATCAATATCTAAGAATCTAGATCTTAAATAAATAATAAATTTTACTAATGTTCTATTCAAAAGATTTAAAGATTTTGGAAATTAAATCCTGAATTGTCAACGTAACGTTTAATAATTTTTCATAACTAGCAAATAAACAAATTGGCAAATGTGAAACTAATAATTAAATATATGTTCAACAAAAATCTTAAAATAGATCTGTAAACCCCGGAATTTTCACCATTAGTACCCGATTTTATAATAGATAGTATAAATTAGATAATGGATTTAGATTCTGATTGAAGTCTAATAATAGGATAATATCTAGACCCGAAACCTAGTATACTACTAGATTAAATAGAAAATGTGAGTATAAAGATTAAATGATTGTTTTGATCTCGATAATGATTCAGAACTAGAATAACGAGTAGTAATGTTTATATTTAGATTAAACCCTAATTTTGAGATTCTAGTTAAATTTAAAAGCTATTAATAAGAATTTATGTTTAGTATCAAAACTAAAGATATAAATATAGTTAATTTCTGTTGAGCCAATACTTAATGAATATATGCTTATATAAGAAAACGATGATCCAAAAATGAATTGTCAAGATTTTAAATACACAACGGAAATATAAATTGAATAACTCAAAATCTAAACTTCAAATGAATAATGGATCACACTTTTGTTCTAAACCGAGTTTTCTTAAGCTATCGGAGCCTGAAACAAAAATTGACCCAATGACTTAAGAAATCCAAATCGCGGGAGATAAAAATTTTACGAATAATTAACCGTATATATATAACCTAAATTTGTATTATTTGGAAATCTAAGTGTTTTATACAACTTTATACATATTTTTACGAAAACTTCCAAATACTAGCTAATATATACCCGTATAACCCGTATAATTAACTCAAACTTTAATTAAATAAATAAACTAATGTATATATGCATGTTTTCCGGCTGCATTCGGTGCAATTTGAGGAGAGGAAGAAAGCAACCGAATGTTCTCAATAATTAACCCAAATTGTCAACAAAAGCAACCCAAGGACCAATCAGGAAATGCCACCTCAACTTGACAATAAATGCATGGAAAATAACAGCTGAAAGAGATCAAATTCGGAGAGAAACAAGGAAGAAACGGCTGCAGCTTCACCTTCTCTTTCTCTTATATATATATGTAATCAAATGCATTAATGAGGAACAAACAAAACTCCTTCACTCTCAGGTTCCACAGCACGAAATAGACTCCCAAATATCCACCAAAACAAATCAAAAACAAAGAAAAACTAGATCATAAACCACCAACTCGGATCAAAGGAAAAACAAAGCCAAAACTCTCAAAACGAACAAAGGTAAGTGATAATTTAAAGGATTTTCGTTCGAAGATATGATTTGTAACTGACTTAAAATCATCTTAGGAACTTAATAAACACAAACACGAGCTTCGGATTGCACTCAACAAGCTCCAACGAGGTAAAACTTCAAAACCCTAGTTTTACTTTCACAAAATCGATCTATATATTTATGTGTTTAAACGTGTTAAAAGTTGTTGTATATCCTTATATATGATGTATAAACTCTTAGAAGTAGTTTAAGTAAGTTTCTAACGTGTAAAAACCAAAGAAAAAGAATCGAACCGAGGAGGAAGATGATGAACAGTGCAACGCTGCCTCAAGGCCGGCAGTGTAAACGATGTACGCCGGCGGCTTACATGGATAGGCCGGCGGCTTACAGGCGGCTTACACTCAAACAGAGGCTGTAAAATAATTTTCACGTAAAATACGACGTAAGCCGGCTACCTGGAGATCTACGCCGGCGGCGTAGGGCCGGCGTACGTTGTAAGCTGGCAGCTTTCAACACCGGTGTTCGATAGAAATTTTCTTTAAAAATTTACACCGGCTGGGGATTTAGGCCGGCGGCCTTGAGCCGGCTTACAGCTAAAATTTTGCAACGAAAGCTTTTCTGACCTAAACCGAATATATATATATATATAATATCTACTAAGTATGTATATATGTTTGTTATATAAATATGTATTAGATTGACTTTAATACAAGTATTTAAGTCTATTTAGAATTTTTATCTATTAACTTTTGAAACCCTAGAACTAAGAAAATATTTAGAGTATTATTAGTCTAATATTTGTTTTACAAATAAAATATATAAGAATGGAAATTGAAATAAGTTAATTTCTTGAGCAATGTGACTTCTAAAAATAACCAAACAATTATGTGAGATAAAAATAGGAAAAACCCGACGATACTAAGTATTAATATCGAGTCTAGGACACAAGGCACATGTAGGAATTTAGCTAGATGATATTGATGAATATTTTGTTTTAAATAGGTGAATTTGACTCATTAGAAGATCTACCAGTGGACTACTACGACTGAGTCGGTATGAGCAGGTGAGTAATTCAGTCATATTGTGGTTGTGATTGTAAATAGTCGAATATGTAATGCAAGATAAACAAATGAGTGTTTGTTGAAAGTTTGATATGATATGATTGTATGATTGCTAAAATATCTTTATACAAGCGATAACGCAATGGTTGGTGTTGTGCAATAGTATAATGATGATTGTGTGTAATGTATGGTCACCTCGAAATTGATTAAGACTTTTTGACTTAACAAAATAATATGGACATGCATTGCACGAATTGCATTATTGCATATATGGTTGTGACAGCCTGCTACGTATTAATATTTCGGATCTCTGTTTTTGCTTGGTTGATCCAATGTGTGAGTCTTCCAAGGTTCTCTTTGGTCTGGCGGTCCTATGAGGAACTAAAAGGCACCGAAGAACGTCGCCCGTAGAATCGCTTTGAAATGATTAATACTTAGGGAGTTTCTAAGGGGATTGCAGGAGATGGTTTGTGGAAGCCACTATATTCAAAGTGATAACATTAAAACGAGAAATCGTTGATTCTCCTGTGTACTTAGTCTCTCCTGGGCAGGTGGGTCATTGAGTTTTGTTCTTCAACCCATTAAAAAGAGGGCGTAAATCTTTTTCCTGTTTGGATTCTAGATCATCCAAACTTGTATCTGTGCATATGGCTGAGTGATTGCATTGCATATGATTGTTAATGACTTGTGTGATGTATGGTATGTCTGTTATTCACTGAGCTGTGGTTTCGCTCATACTCCTACAGTCTTTTCAGGTTCACTTTACGTCCCTGGTTAGTTACATCCAGGAATATGGCTCCGGTAAGGGCTTTGAAGCTAGAAGTCTACAGATCTATTTTAGTTTGATGGTTATGTACTATTAGAGTAGATTATTTAGTTGTATACTTCAACAGAGATATATGGTTTGTAATAGTTTGTAATGGTTATTCACTAAATCATTTCTCTCATATATTTGTTATTTCTTATCAAGCAACTTAAAAGATCCTGTTGTTTTGAAAACCTGTCATTCCTGAAGGTAATCTAGTGATAATATTCAAGTGTAACTTGTTTATTACTACTAGGGTACCCTCGGGGCGTGACAGAATTAAGTTGGTATCAGAGCATGGTTGCTAGAATAAGAAAGATGAATATGTGAAAGAATTGCATTTAGTGAATGTGGTAAATTAGATTTAGTTAGCATGTATTAGTAGTAGTTGGGTAGTCATGGGTAGAATTATACTGCACAACTAGGAATAAAGTATGTGTGATTATTATTAATCATGCAAATTTTATTGTGTGTGCAGACTAATCCTGCTACGTGTCACATTAGATGGGAGATCTTTAGTATGCAGGAGGAGGAGACTTTGACAGACTACAGGCGCAGACTACGAGTTCTGGTAGAGGACTTGTATCTGAGCGGGATTACTAAGACTTTGGATGAGATCCTCAGCACCTGGAAGAGAGGATTATTGCCTTTGTTTAAAGGCTGGTTATTCTTGATGGAGCGGGCTTTTCCAGATAATGGATCAGCTATAGAGACGCTCTACAGATTTGAGAGGCTGATAGTGCAGAAAGGAGGTGGTCTGGAGATGATAACATAGCATTTATAGTTTCATCCAGATCAGAGACCAGAGCTCCCAGATTTTAGAGTCTGGGTGAGATTGGCAGAGGAGCAGTCTATGCTCATGATGTGAGGCAGGATCATGCCCGGGTAGAGGTGATGCGGCCTATGATGATGATTTGATGCTTGCACGACTCAGCAGGTGCAGTCACTCTAGACGCATGTTGATGAGGAAACCGCCTATTATCCCTGAGATAGCAGGTGAGTTCCAGCGTCCTGCTGCAGTACAGGATCGAGTAGTACAGGAGACAGTTCAGACTACTGTCCACATGAGGAGTATCACCACAGAGCTGTTAGATGAGAGAGAGGGTAAGAAAAGAAGGATTGAGGCAGAGAAGTATGTCTCAGATTATAATTATGCCAGATGGATTGGATCAGCACAGGGAGGATGGATTGAGAGAGATATTCCATCTAGAGCTGAGGATGAGAGGAGGCCAGCACCCAGAGGCATTAGGGTGATGGACACAGCCCTGACTTTGGCACCTCCAGGGGAGAGTGTGATGATTGAGATCGATGATAGTAGTTCTGAGGAGAGGATGGTTATCCACGATTAGGCCCTCAGGAGAAGGGCAAGGGTCGTCTTCATCCCAGTCCCTGAGTTGACTTGAGTATTATATGATGATGTGTATTATCTGTTATGATGACATTACAGGATATTAGTAGACTTTTGATGACTTATATATGTATCTTTTGATGACTATGATAGGAAGCTAAGTTAGGGTAGTGCAATTTTTGGATATGTACATAATGCACTAACCATGAAAAGCTTTGATGTATTTTGGTTATGTATATATATGTGTTGCATATATACATATGAATGATCTTGATGACTTTTGATAAGACGAGTTATGATCTGACTTAAGTAATATGTTTAATGTTAATAGAATGCCAAGGGGAAGAAATAAAAGTAGAAATGCCGAATTTCTGGAGATCCACCAATAGATGCTCCTGCAGAACCTCAACACCGAATTGAGGATGTTTTACAAAGTCTTCAACAACAAAATGTTTTGATTTTACAAGCTTTGCAAAACATGCAAGCCACAAATGGAGCACCACCTGTTGGAGCACCAGCAATGACTCCACCAAATCCTAGAAGGAATGAAAGGCATACCCACCGGTTCAATTTCAGGAAAATGGACCAGTGAATCCAAATGAGTCTGCTGCTGAGGTACAAGGACCCCCTCAATATGAACAGGAATTGCCACCACCACCACCTTTACGACCTCAGAGGAATTTGTTGCCGGAATTCATTAAGTGCAACAGATATTTTGAGGGAATACCGGGAAAGCCAGAGGAAGCTGAAGATTGGCTAGCTCAGATTGAGCGATCCCTTGATGTTTTTCAAGTGCCTGAAGCTTTGAAAGTATCTTATGGAACTTATTTGTTAAGGTTAAGAGCAAGGATATGGTGGAATTCGAAACAAAGAAGTTTGTCCCAACCAATTACTTGGGAAGTATTCAAACGAGAATTTTTGAAGGATTTTCCAAGCAGCCTAAAAGCAAAGTATAGCACTGACCTGATGAATTTGACCCAAGGAGCTAAAACCATTGATGAATATGAGCATGAGTTTAATCGGTTGTTGCAATTTGCTCCAGATGCTTATCAGGACAGTGATGACTTAAGAGACAGACTTTCATGGCTGGACTCGAACCACATTTCCAAAGAAGACTTGCTGAATTTGAGATTGATAACTTTGCAGCTATGTTGGAAAAAGCTCGTATTATTGAACGTGCAAGGAAGTATGAACTTGAGAGGTATAAAAAGAAAGGAACTATGTTCGGGAAAAGAATGTATGATGGTTCTACAGCAAGTTCCTGTGCCTAAGAAGGTTAAATTCTTCAAACCTTTCAATGTGAACAAAGGAGGAGCAATGGGGAAGAATAATGTAACTTGTTGGAAATGTAAAGGTTCTCATTACCCAAGGTATTGTCCACAATTACAGAACAAATGTTATTATTGTGGGGACAGTGGGCATATGATAAACGATTGTCCAAAGAGAAAAACTGCTACTTGCTTCATATGCAATAAAGTTGGGCACATATCACCCAATTGCCACAAAAGTGAGTGCAATACTGGATCTTCACAATCTAAAGGAGTGATTGGAGCCTCAGGATCGAAAAATGGGAATGCTAACAAAGCCATGCGACGGCCAGAGTTTTGCCATGTATGGAAGTCCTGTAGAGAATGTGGAGATAGAGGAAGGAGATGAAGAAAATATTTGGGAGGAAGTTGATCCCGAAGAATATGGACTCATTGCAGGTATGTAAATATATATTTGTTTACTTAAAGTTATTAGACACAATCACAAGTAGATGAGTAGTAGAAGTCTTTATAAGTTGAAAATAACATGAACTTAATAATTGATACTTAGGATCCATTCAAGTAGGGGATCAGACTGCGTATGCTTTGTTTGACACTGGAGCAACGCATTCTTTCATAAATACCGGATTAGCAAGCGTATAAAATACCAATTGGGAGCATGATAAAGAATTGAGAGTTACTACGCCAACTGGAGATTTAGTGGTGACACGGGAAATGATCAAGAATTGTCCTAAAGATCGGAGATCATGAATCAATTGCTGATTTAATTCTGATAGAGATGCAAAATATGATATTATTTTGGGTATGGTTTGGTTAACGGCTGTAAAAGCAAAAGTTAATTGCCATCTCAAAATAGTATCTTTTGTCAATAATCAAGGAGAAAGAAAAGAATATAAAGGTGAGATACTCAGAGAAGTCAGAAGTAGGATAACAGCAATTGAAGTGGAAAATGAAGAAGATATGGAGATGAACGGTTGTATTCTTGGAGCAACTGAAGGTGAATCCAAGAAATTGGATATTCATACCATTCGAACAGTATGTGAATACTCAGATGTATTTCCAGACGAGTTAGGATTACCCCCACATAGAGAAGTGGAATTCTCAATTGATTTGATACCTGGAACCGAACCAGTATCAAAAGCTCCGTATCGAATGGCACCTGTGGAATTGAAAGAATTGAAGGTGCAGTTACAAGAATTGTTGGATAAAGGATTTATCAGACCCAGTGTTTCACCTTGGGGAGCCCGTGCTGTTTGTGAAAAAGAAAGATGGATCAATGAGACTCTGTATCGATTACAGGGAATTAAATAGGGTAACTATCAAGAACAAATATCCTCTACCCAGGATTGATGATCTTTTTGATCAACTGAGAGGGCAAAGGTATTTTCCCGAATTGATTTAAAGTCAGGATATCATCAAATTCGAATCAAAGCAGAAGATGTACCAAAGACTGCATTCCGAACTAGGTATGGTCATTATGAATTTTTGGTCATGCCATTTGGATTAACCAATGCACCAGCAGTTTTTATGGATCTGATGAATCGTATTTTTAGACCTTTGCTGGATAATTGTGTGATTGTTTTCATAGATGATATACTTGTATATTCGTCTAATGAAGAACAACATGATGAGAATTTGAGAAGTGTGTTACAGATATTGAGAGACAATAAGTTATATGCCAAACTGTCTAAGTGTGAATTTTGGCTTAGCAGTATATCATTCCTTGGACATATTGTTTCTGGAGAAGGGATATCAGTTGATCCTGCAAAAGTTAAAGCTATTGTAGAATGGAAAAGACCTGAAACTGTTACTGAAATTAGGAGTTTCTTGGGATTGGCAGGATATTATCGAAATTTGTGAAGGATTTCTCAAAGATTGCACGACCTTTAACTCAATTGACTCGAAAGAATGAGAAATTCGAGTGGAATGATGTACGTGAACAAAGTTTCCAAGAGTTGAAGAAAAGGTTAATATCAGCACCAATCTTGGTCTTGCCCAATGACAAGATTTATATACTGTCTATAGTGATGCATCAGAAATGGATTGGGATGTGTGTTAATGCAAAATGAAAAGTAATAGCATATGCTTCTAGACAATTGAAACCACATGAGATGAATTACCCCACTCATGATCTAGAATTGGCTGCTATTGTTTTTGCACTCAAGATTTGGCGTCACTATTTGTATGGGCAGAAATGTGAAATATATACGGATCACAAGAGTTGAAGTATATATTTACACAAAAAGAGTTGAATATGAGACAAAGGCGATGGTTGGAATTAATTAAAGATTATGATCTTACCATTAATTACCATCCGGGTAAAGTGAATGCAGTGGCGGATGCATTGAGCAGGAAAAGTTATGGAGAAGTGGCTTCAATTCTAACGGAACAAAAAGAACTTATCAAAGAATTTGAGAGATTAAACTTGGAATTCTCAATACAAGGTTTGGAAGCTGAGTTAGGAAATCTAATTTTGGAACCTACTTTGCTTCAAAGAATTAAAGAAGCCCAGAAGGAGGATATTGAAATTCACGAAATTAAACAGGGAATATCCCAGGGAAAGTACAAAGATTTTCATGTGGATGGGAAAGAGTATTGAGAATGAATAAAAGATTGTGTGTGCCACATGATGAAAACTTGAGGAAGGAATTAATGCATGAAGCACATTACTCTGGATACTCTATACACCCAGGAGAGACAAAGACATATCAAGAACTGAAAAGTGCGTATTGGTGGAAT
This sequence comes from Combretum micranthum, assembly GCA_024138025.1. NCBI lineage: Eukaryota > Viridiplantae > Streptophyta > Magnoliopsida > Myrtales > Combretaceae > Combretum > Combretum micranthum. Next base: position 93,697 of record JAMXBD010003208.1, on the reverse strand, counting down.
GGAATGAAAAAGGATATTGCAGAATTTGTTGCTAAATGTGATGTATGTCAAAGGATCAAAGTTGAACATCAAAAACCAGGTGGATTGTTGAAACCATTACCAATACCTGAGTGGAAGTGGGATCAAATTTCTATGGATTTTGTGTGCTCATTACCCAAAACAGGTCATGATGCTGTTTGGGTTATTGTGGATAGACTTACAAAATCAGCTCATTTCTTGCCAATAACATGACATATCCATTGGAGAAATTGGCACGAATATATTTAAAGGAGATTGTGAGATTGCATGGTGTGCCTGCTGGAATAGTATCAGATAGAGATCCACGGTTTGTATCCAGATTTTGGCAAGGATTACAAAAAGCTTTGGGAACCCGGTTGAATTTCAGTACAGCTTATCATCCTCAAACTGATGGACAAACTGAAAGGACTATTCAGACATTGGAAGATATGTTGAGAGCATGTATTATGGAATTCAAAGGAAATTGGGACCAACATTTACCATTAGTGGAATTTGCGTACAATAACAGCTACCATTCAAGCATAGGAATGCCACCTTATGAAGCTTTATATGGTAGAAAGTGTCGGTCACCATTATTCTGGGATAACTTGGAGAAAGTATTGGTTGGACCTGAATTGGTTCAAGAAACTAATGAAAAGATTTCAGTGATAAAGCAAAGAATGAAAGCAGCACAAGATAGACAAAAGAGCTGGGCAGACTTGAAAAGGAGAGAATTGGAATTTAATGAAGGAGAACATGTATACTTAAAAGTAAGTCCAATCAAGAGTCTTCATGGTAGACAAAAAAGGCAAGTTGAGTCCTAGATATATTGGACCATTTGAATATTAGAACGAGTTGGGAATCTGGCATATCGTCTTGCATTGCCACCTAATTTGTCTGGTATACATAATGTTTTCCATGTATCGGTTCTAAGAAAATATGTACCGGATCCAGATAAGATAGTGGAACTAGAACCAATTGATTTGAAGGAGAATTTGACTTATGAAAAGCATCCAGTTAAGATTTTGGACCGGAAAGTGCAAGTTCTCAGGAATAAAGAAATCCACTACGTCAAAGTATTATGGGATCCACGACAGAAGAGATTACATGGGAATTAGAAGAGGAGATCAAGAAAAGCTATCCTCATTTGTTTGAAAACTCAGGTACGCATTCAAGCTTTGAGGACAAAGCTTATTTTAAGGGGGGGAGAATGTAAACCCCGGGAATTTTCACATTAGTACCCGTTTTATAATAGATTAGTATAAATTAGATAATGATTTAGATTCTGATTGAAGTCTAATAATAGGATAATATCTAGACCCGAAACCTAGTATACTATAGATCTAAATAGAAAATGTGAGTATAAAGATTAAATGATTGTTTTGATCTCGATAATGATTCAGAATTAGAATAACGAGTAGTAATGAGTCTACATTTAGATCTAAACCCTAATTTTGAGATTCCTAGTTAAATTTAAAAGCTATTAATAAGAATTTATGTTTAGTATCAAAACTAAAGATATAAATATAGTTTAGTTTCTGTTTTAAGCTCAATTTTACTTAATTGATTATTTATGCTTATAACTAGAAATTGATGATCCAAATACGAATTGTCAAGATTTTAAATACACAACGGAAATATAAACTGATAAATAACTCAAAATCTAAACTTTAAATAAATAATTGGATCACGCTTTTGTTCTAAACCGAGTTTTCTTAAGCTATCGGAGCCTGAAACAAAAATTGACCCAATGAGCTTAAGAAATCCAAAACGCGGGAGATAAAAATATACGAATAATTAACTACGTATATATATAACCTAAATTTGTATTATTTGGAAATCTAAGTGTTTTGTATAAATCTATAAGCATATTTTTGTATGAAAACTTCCAAATATTAGCTAATATATACCCGTATAACCCGTATAATTAACTCAAACTTTAATTAAATAAATAAACTAATGTATATATGCATGTTTTCCGGCTGCATTCGGTGCAATTTGAGGAGAGGAAGAAAGCAACCGAATGTTCTCAATAATTAACCCAAATTGTCAACAAAAGCAACCCAAGGACCAATCAGGAAATGCCACCTCAACTTGACAATAAATGCATGGAAAATAACAGCTGAAAGAGACCAAATTCGGAGAGAAACAAGGAAGAAACGGCTGCAGCTTCACCTTCTCTTTCTCTTATATATATATGTAATCAAATGCATTAATGAGGAACAAACAAAACTCCTTCACTCTCAGGTTCCACAGCACGAAATAGACTCCCAAATATCCACCAAAACAAATCAAAAACAAAGAAAAACTAGATCTTAAACCCTAAGCTCGGATCAAAAGGAAAACAAGGCCAAAACCCTCAAAAAACGAGCTCAAAGGTAAGTTGACATAATTTAAAGGATTTTTTCGAAGATATGATTTGTAACTGACTTAAAATCATCTTAGGAACTTAATAAACACAAACACGAGCTTCGGATTGCACTCAACAAGCTCCAACGAGGTAAAACTTCAAAACCCTAGTTTACTTTCACAAAATCGAAATCTATATATTTATGTGTTTAAACATGTTAAAAGTTGTTGTATATCTTTATATATGATGTATAAACTCTTAGAAGTAGTTTAAGTAAGTTTCTAACGTGTAAAAACCAAAGAAAAAGAAACGAACCGAGGAGGAAGATGATGAACAGTGCAACGCTCCTCAAGGCCGGCAGTGTAAACAATGTACGCCGGCGGCTTACATGGATAGGCCGGCGGCTTACAGGCGGCTTACACTCAAACAGAGGCTATGTAAAATAATTTTCACGTAAAATACGACGTAAGCCGGCTACCTGGAGATCTACGCCGGCGGCGTAGGGCCGGCGTACGTTGTAAGCTGGCAGCGTTCAACACCGGTGTACTCGATATGAAATTTTCTTTAAAAATAATTCTACACCGGCATCTGGGGATTTAGGCCGGCGGCCTTGAGCCGGCTTACAGCTAAAATTTTGTAACGAAAGCTTTTCTGACCTAAACCGAATATATATATTATATATAATATCTACTAAGTATGTATAATGTTTGTTATATAAAGTATGTATTCGATAGTGACTTTAATACAAGTATTTAAGTCTATTTAAGATTAATATCTATTAACTTTTGAAACCCTAGAACTAAGAAAATATTTAGAGTATTATTAGTCTAATACTTGTTTTAACAAAATAAAATATATAAGAATGGAAATTGAAATAAGTTAATTTCTTGAGCAAGGTGACTTCTAAAAATAACTAAACAATTATGTGGAAAAAATAGGAAAAACCCGACGATACTAAGTATTAATATCGAGTCTAGGACACAAGGCACATGTAGAAATTTAGCTAGATGATATTGATGAATATTTTGTTTTAAATAGGTGAATTTGACTCATTAGAGGACCTACCAGTGGACTACTACGACTGAGTCGGTATGAGCAGGTGAGTAATTCAGTCATATTGTGCTGATTGTGATTGTAAATAATCGAACATGTAATGCAAGATAAACAAATGAGTGTTTGTTGAAAGTTTAATATGATTTGATTGTATGATTGCTAAAATATCTTTATACAAGCGATAACGCAAGGGTTGATGATGTGCAATAGTATAATGATGATTGTGTGTAATGTATGGTCACCTCGAAATTGATTATGACTTTTTGACTTAACAAAATAATGGACATGCATGGCACGAATTGCATTATTGCATATATGGTTGTGACAGCCTGCTACGTATTAATATTCGGATCTCTGTTTTTGCTTGGTTGATCCAATGTGTGAGTCTTCAAGGTTCTCTTTGGTCTGGCGGTCCTATGAGGAACTAAAAGGCATCGAAGAACGTCGCCCGTAGAATCGCTTTGAAATGATTAATACTTAGGGAGTTTCTAAGGGATTGCAGGAGATGGTTTGTGGAAGCCACTATATTCAAAGTGATAACATTAAAACGAGAAATCGTTGATTCTCCTGTGTACTTAGTCTCTCCTGGGCAGGTGGGTCATTAAGTTTTGTTCTTCAACCCATTAAAATGAGGCGCAAATCTTTTTCCTGTTTGGATTCTAGATCATCCAAACTTGTATCTGTACATATGGCTGAGTGATTGCATTGCATATGATTGGTTAATGACTTGTGTGATGTATGGTATGTCTGATTATTCACTGAGCTGTGGTTTCGCTCATACTCCTCTACAGTCTTTTCAGGTTCACTTTACGTCCCTGGTTAGTTACATCCAGGAATATGGCTCCGGTAAGGGCTTTGAAGCTAGAAGTCTACAGATCTATTTTAGTTGATGATTATGTACTATTAGAATAGATTATTTAGTTGTATACTTCAACAGAGATATATGGTTTGTAATAGTTTGTAATGGTTATTCACTAAATCATTTCTCTCATATATTTGTCATTTCTTATCAAGCAACTTAAAAGATCCTGTTGTTTTATAAACCTGTCATTCCCTGAAGGTAATCTAGTGATAATATTCAAGTGTAACTTGTTTATTACTACTAGGGTACCCTTGGGGCGTGACACGTACGGTTAAGGCGAGGTGTCCTATGCGGGTAAGTATGGGAGACAACTGAAGTGTAGACAGGTAAATCTACATCGTCCATGGTTCCGGACCCCCATAGATGTGTTGCTTGCATTCATCACGTATGCATTCATATTGCATATAGATAGATTTGCATGAGTGTATAATTAATGTTTGATAACTTGCGTGACCGGTAGTAGTGAGGAATGAACTCACTGAGCCCGTGGTTCGCTCACCCCCCTACAGTTTTTGTGCAGGAATATTACTAGCGGGAGTGGCTAGAATGTGTGAAGAGAGCTTCTCCAACAAACTTATTGAAGATAGAGATATAGGATATGGAAACTTAGAATATAAATTAAATGAATTTTGAATTTTGTATGTTGTAGTTTGAAAACCAATTTCACTATTTGGTGGGGGATACCGATTTCTGCGATCTTGTGGAAATTGGAAAATAGGATTCCATAGTTGAAATACTGTAATATATTATATCACCTGTATGATAAACTTTTATAAATAATAGAGTCTTGTATACTCTGACATACAAGACGGCTCTCATGTTACGGTGCACACGTGATATGATGGCTTTAGATAAATCCTGTTAGGCCCCCTTATTAGAGTCGTGACAGAGGGTCTTGCCAAAATACGAATTTCACAATTTGTTTGAGTTCATAACTAAGATCTATACTTAATATGAACATAAACATAAAACAATGCATGGTAATAGGCTATAACATCATGGATCTAAACTTTACTTATCAAATCTTCATTTATGGTATCTATACCCTAAGCCCTTCATTTTAAATGAAAATATACATTTTGAAGTTGAAAAACCACTTTTCTAAATATGGTTCCATTTTCATCCGAATTTTCAAAAGTTGTTTTTGTTGAAAATAAAATAGATCTTGAGTTTCCTACAACTTCCTACCATATAATGCTATCACAAGTTATCCATGAACAAAAACAAAGTCAATTGCATTTTATGAACTCAAAACTCTAGATCTAACTTTCTAAACTAGTTTTAAATGCATGAATCACTAAGATGGACATTGTGGATGATAGATCTATGCATAAATATAAGAAATAACAAATATAACAACCTAAATAACAAGATCTATGGCATAAACGAAAATCAAAGCTATAAAAGTTAGATCTACAAAATATAATAACTTTAAACAAGAAAATAATCATGATACAAGATAATAATAATGGGGAAGAGGAGTGTTTCATTTTTGGTATCATCATCCTAGCTTTTAAGCTTATGGAAGGTCATTTAATGCATGAAACCTTCATTGCACTTTACCTATATCACCTATGGAGCTTTGGGAAGAAGATTTGCTTAGAAATCTTTAAGAATGAAGTGTGGAAGCTCAAGAATGGAATCGGGGCAGCTTGTTGTTCTTGAAAGAACAAGATGAGAAAGAAGAAAGAGAAAGGAAAAAGAGAGAGAAAAAGTGTAAAGAATGGTTAAGGTTTGAAGGTGTAAATGAAAGAGAGGGAGAAAATGAGTGCATTTAATGTGTGTTTAATTAATTGAAAGAGAAAAAAATAAAGCAAAGGCAGAAATTTGGGGGGGGGGGGGGTGGGTGGTGTTCACGTGAAAGAGAGAGGGAGAGAGAGAGAGAGAGAGAAATTTGGTTTGCTTTTGACTTGAAATTGTAATGTAATTAATAGTATGTGTAGCTTTTGAAGAAGGATTGAATGAGAGTTATTGTAATTAATTTTTGGAGGGTTTCAAAGGACAAAAGGCAGCCAAAAGGAGTAAAAGAAAATCTGCCAAGAATTGATAATGTGTGTAGAAAGATTGAAGTGAAAAAGAAGCGATGTATGAAATGTGTACTTGAAAAGATATGTTGTAAGAGCACTTTCTTAATAAAATAAAATAAAATTAGAAAATTTATTCCAAATATTTGTAGCAGATTTTTCATAATTAAAATTAAATAATTATTTGAATTATTTTAGTAATTTAACAAATATGTTACCGGTATGATCAAAATAGGCAAATATGGGCTATAAATGATTTTTTTATAACCCGAAAAATTCTAAAAAATTATTTATGAAAATAAAAATATTTTTAAAATATTTTTAAATTATTAAATTAATTTAATTTTTTTAGTATCGGGTCTTAAACAGAATCTGATCCGTAAAGACCCGAAACGAACTAAATTTTAGAAAAACAAAATTTTCTATAACATAAAAATATTTATCTAAAAATATAAGACTTTATAAAAATAATAAAATTTTGTAATGAAATATAAATGAATAGTGTAAAAGACCAATTAATTACCAGTAATAATGGAAATACGATAAAAAGGTTATAACTGTAACTTTTATAACCCGAAAAATTATATAACTGATATATTTGGAAATCTTATGAAATTACGAGTCTAACGGTACTATTGGTATATTTTTGATATCTCGAGCCTCGGGACATGCTTTTCGAAGTCTGTATTCGAACGGGTTCGAAATAGGTCAAAAATTTACCAATTTGATATTTTTAAACAAACTCATATTACTATGAGCTATTCTACATATTTAAACTACATCTCGGCCTCTAGGGCTAGGGGCGCTAGATTGCTGGACTTAAGCTATTGTATTTCGCTTAGGGTTTCTGGGTGATTTTCCGGTTTAAATCTTTGCCAAATTGGAAACTGATATTTTATATTTATACAACATATTTAATTTGAGAAATTTATTTTATATATCATTTTTGTAAGTATTTATTATCTTTTAACGTTTTCGGAATTTTTTGAATTGAGTTATATTTTCGAAAGTTAATTGTTATTTGCTTTTTAATAATTTGTTTTTGGGCTTTATATTACCCCTTTTTTATAAATCGGAGTTAAATATGGAATTTTTTTTTTTACATCGTGATTTTAAATTTGAAGACTGTTGAGTTCTCATTTTATGTTTAAGGATTTTCATTTTTTTAAGATAAGAAGTTTATGAATTCGTTCGTGTTTTTGGACTAGTTGAAATTCAGTTTTAATTTGAGTGATTTTTAGGGTTTATTTTAGAAGTTCATCTTGGAATTATTTACTGAAATTTTCCAGGGCTTACATTCATGGCTTGTAATAGTTACTATTCAGACAGTAAAATTTATTTATGGTATTGTGATTTATTTGCTTTCATCATTTCTTATCACGCAACCAGAAAGATTCTGTTTTGTTAAACTTATGTCATTTTCCAAGGTAAATCTAATAATAACATGTGTATGTGATACTGTTTGGATTTTTAGATTGTATCATAATATATGTGTTACTACTAGGGTACTCTTGGGGCGTGACAAATATTATTGTTATTATGCTCTTATTCCAACCTTATGTATATTGTTAAGTATATGTATATCTATATTTCTTAAAGCCTAAATTACTCACTAACTTCTCATTAACTTGCTCTTAATTATTGCTTTTCTTTTCTTTCTTTTTCTTTTTGAGACTAGTCTATTCTTAGTTCCCAGTTGCCTTGACGAAGCTAAGGTTCCCAATACTTGACCATATTATTATGTTTGTTTGCTTATACATATTTTTTTTGTCTTATTATATATTATTCTTACTTTTTTCATTGCTACATAATCATATTCATGCATGATTAGAATGTTGTTGTTTTAATAAAAATAAAAATGGGTTTTTTCTTAAATAAAGAAAAGTAAGCTAAATTTTTTAACAAAAGGATTTTTCAACAAGAGATCTAAGTATTGTTTTTCATAAATTTTTTTCAAAAGCTTAGATAAGCTAATCATAAATTTTAAAGTATTAGTAATAAAGATTTCCTTAAATAATAAAAGAAACTCTTTTCATTTATAAATCGAAACTAAATACTTCATAAAAATATAATTTTTAGTATTAAACTTGAGATTTAATCCAACCATATCATTTATAAAACTTAAATAGGTTCATCATAAACTTTGAAATTACTTACTAAGTAAGCTTCTACAAGACTTAATTTTTAATATTGATATTCTCTTTTTAAAGTTAAAATGAAATATTTGCTAAGTTATAATGTTGATAATTCGTTATTATGAAAGCTTTTCTTATAAACTTATCCAAAAGAATTACACCACCACTTGATAAATATTAAGAATAAAGTAAGTTTTTCAAATCAAGATAAAATCAACTTACTATTTAGAAACCAACTTAAAGAAACAAAATTTGCCAAGAAAGTAAAATTTTCAAAGGACAAACTTATTTTCTAAAGAAGTAAAATAATATGAAGTAAAAATAATATAGGAAAATGTGGGAGATAATTTGTGTGAATTAAATAAAGTAAAAATAAAACAAATTGGAAGAGAGAGAGGGTGTGGCCGGAGCATACATGGGGAAATGGGGGAGAGAAATTTATTTTTTTGTTATTTTGTTAATTAAAAGTAAGAAATGAAAGATGTGAAATTGTATTGGAAATGAAAATGTGCAAGAAATAGGTGTATGGTTTGTAAGAGTACGTTGTAAGAAAAAGTAGAGATAGGTGAATAGTGTAAAATAGTAGAAAATAGTGTAATGTAAAAGTAGACATGACAATTTAATACCGGTAGTAAGAAAATACGCGTATAGAAGCGATATCTGATATTTTTAGCTACCGAAAAATTACAAAATTGATTTTTTGAAAATCTTATATTTTTACGAGTCTAACGGTATATTTGGGATATTTTTCCTATTTCGAGCTTCCGAACATGTTTTTCAAGAACTATGTCCGATCGGGTTCAAAGGACACTCGAATTCCTTCAATCTGATATTTTTATATAACCTATAGTTATTACGAACTATTATAGCTAACTTTTCCAACTTTTTTTTCTAGGGCTAGAGAAAACGGTAATGTCGGAGTTAAGCGGTTACGGTAAACTAGGGTTTTGGTTGACTTAAGAATCCAGTTGACCTCTGATTAGGGTTTAGGTCTTTATTTTGATTACAAAACTTCGGGGGTTTACAACGTTAAAATATGAATGAATTTGATTAAAATTAAAAAGATTAGAATTTTTGTCAATAAAAATTTCGAAATATAAACTGTAGCTTCATGATCTCAAATAATTTATAAAACGACGATAAACTAATCGTTAATAAAAATTACTGAATTCTTTTTCCTTAAGTTCATTACTTAGAAAATAAATCATATACTTGTTAAAGAATGAAATAATAGCGTTCAAACTATTTTTAATATGTAAACACTATTAAGTAGCTCTAAATTTCAAAACCGATACGATACAGTTTATTAATAGAGCTTATCGGTATAAAACAATAATTTAAAGAGGAAATACTAAGATTATAAATACATAATAGATACTAATACCAAAAAATAATTATTAATGTAGATCTAAAATGAAAATTTCAAAACCGCTGTTATACTTGTAAAGAAATTCTGAATTCATTAAAAATTAATTCCTAATTCGATTTATTGAACTTGAAAAATTTAATCACATAAGTTAAAATACTAAAAATGATTAATTGTGTAAACTCGAAGCTAAAAATTAGTACGTATAAACAACTTAGAGTTTTGTAGTAACATAGGAAAACTCTATTTCAATAAAACATATACATAGCGGTTATAAAAATACGTTTATAAATTAATAGTGATTAAATGATTTTAATTAGTTATTAATCAAATAATAAGCAAATCAATTAAAAAAATTAAATTAAAACCAAACGTTGCATTAGAATCAAGGATAGAAGCTTGAGAGAACGGAGGACTAGGTGTAGAAGCTCTACACGTACAGCAGCAGCAAAGGACCGCTGCAATTCCTTCTCCACGCACAGCGCAAAGGAAATTCCGAAGGCCAGATGTTGTCATTCCTTCACTCCCATGCGCTGCAAATGGAGACATGGATAGAAGACTTTCCTTCACGCCGCAGCATCCACATTGCACGAGTAAGCGGTTGGCCTTCACGCATCAGCACGTCCATAATGTTCAGCTGCAAGTTCCTCTTCACGCACGGATGGAGAAAAGAAACAAAGTTTTTGTAATTTTACATCACGCTGCAAATTTTATTTTTTCCACATGTTGAATAAATCCTTCACATATAGACTTGGACTATCCGCCGCATTCCATGTGTTTCAGCCCACAATTCACGCAAGAAGCAGGAGAAATCCACTGCAACTTTTCCACGTTGAATCAGAGCCTCTGGAATATACTTCACGTTGTAGAATCCTTCAAGAAACAGAGGACTGGTACAAGTTGGAATTCTCAATTGTTGCATAGGAGCAGTTAATGTTCAAGTTGATCCAAAATTTGAGCTCTAGAATCCAAAAGAATATGACACATAACCAATCTAAACACTCCACATGTGATCAACATTTAATATTAAGAATTTCAACTCCAATATACAACCAAAACAGCTCCAATTGTCTTTGAAAAATTCACCAAACAGCAGCTGGAAACAGAGGAGAATTCAATAAAATACAGCAACACAAAGACCCTATTTTAGCTCTAATTTTGATGAAATTATAAGCCTTGTTTGAGCTGATATTTTTGACTAAGTAAAGACCAATAATAAGCCTTCAAATGTCCATTTCAAACACCATTTATTAGCTAACAAAACAACAAGAAAAATCTTATCAAAAATCCCTGCAAATCAACTTGAAAAACAACAAATAAAAACTACAGCAGAAACTTGGATTCTTGCCCCTATTTTCATACGATTTGCAACTTGAGCCCCTATTTTACACACATAAATGAGCTTAATTAACTACCAAACAAACACAATTAATACCCCTTGAAATTAGCTGCAGATTTCATACAAATTCAACCAAAATCGTCCTCAAATTCGCATCAGATTTCCACCCGAGAAACATAAACAAAAACTTGTGTTTCTCAAGCTCAAAACACTCTCTTTAGCCTCCTAACTTTAGCCTAACCTTAGTACATATATAAAGCCTTAAGTTTGACACAAAATTAGCTCAAAAGCTCTGCAAAAAACAAGTTGAAATCTTAGCTACAAAAGGAAAAACGAACAGCCACTTTCATTCGTCAATTCCTTCACTTAGGCAACCTTTAAGGAGCTCTAAAGCAAATATAACTCTTGTCTTACATCCTACAACCTATTCAAGCATCAACCACATTCAAACACATTCATTTCCTCTTTCAAACAACGCCAAAAACCAAGATAAATAGCCTTTGATATAGTATAGATTCAAGTGGGAACCTAAGCTCAACAAAGTAAGAAAATATAAATATATATATATATATATGATAGTTATCTAGATTAATTTTTCCTTAGTTACTCATTTTCTTACTACCCACTTTAGATCATTGTTTTATCAAGAAGGAGGAGCTAAACCCCATCTATGATCCAATCAAGGTAAGAATTACATTAAGTTCAAATACTTATTATATTGATTTATAGAAACTTGTCTTATAAATTTACCAAAATGGATCTAATAGTATATTTTTGTTATTTAGACTATTTAGGATATACATATATCAACTTGAAGATTTGTAAGTGTAGAAATTCAAATCCAAGAAAGGAAAAACCAAAACCACACTTCAATTACAAAAAACTAAGTTGAACTTTAGATTACTCATGTCTATCCCTAAGAAGATTGAATAAACTGTATTGATGTTTTATTATAAGCCAAAAAAGAACCCACCAATGAAAACAACACGAAAAATCCTATGAAATCGACTATTTATTTATTAAAAACGGATAAGAAACGAATTAGATATTACAAAAACAAAAAGGGATCAAGCTGCTAGATTTGCATAAATAGAGCGGATTGTTCTTGTATTTTTCGCCCCCTTAATGATCTTGATTAATGAAAACAACCTTATCGATGGATTGTACTCGGAAAATACTATGAATACGACTATTTATTTGTCCAAAACGGGCTAGAAATGAATTAGATATGATCAAAACAAGTTTTAACTATAGTTATTAGGATTCACTTGAAACCTATGCATGTGTTTCATAAATTTAAAAATTGTACAAGTCTTTTTTCTTGATAATGATTCTACTACTAGAAACTACTCTTCGAGTACTACCAAATCGACTATTTATATAGCGAAATCAGATTTAAAACGAATCACAAATAGAAATTCACTCATTTTTCACTCTTAATAAACCAATAATAAGGTTACTGTTATTTTTATTAATATAGTTATGATTATTATCATTATTATTACTACTGTTTATAGTATTCCGTATTATCAATATTTGCATTAGAATTATCAATACTATTATTATTTACATTAATGTCACTATATTCATACTATCATCAATGCTATTATTATTTTTGTCACTAATATTATTATTTACTAATAGTATGAAAATTGTTGTTATTATTATACTTGTATTTATTACTAAAATGGATATTAATTTTTCAATACTAATAACTAATAATACCATATTATTAAACTTAGCTTGTTTTGCAATGAAAATGAAACTGAAATGTTATAAAAAATTTTGATATATCTAAATACGGTTTTATAACTTTTGAAAGGTATAGATACTAGAATATACTCTTAAATAAATAAAAATATCAATTTAAGAGATAGATAAGATGACGGGCAAAGAATTAATAAATAAAAATCTTCTACTAAAGGCAATAGGACTTAGGGCAAAGACAAACCCCTTAAATAAAAATATAGATGGTAATTAAGATCAAGAAAAGCAAAATGAAAATGAATAACATAAAAATATTATTTACTATAGGGATCAAAACCTTAATAAAAACTGTATTAAATCGATACGGAATAGTTAGGTACCTTAAGGATTCAATTAAATTATTTAACGATGCAATAATTAAAGTAACGGGTTTAGTCTAACGTCTGGCGATTGGAATCAGCGTCTTTAATTCTAAGAAGACTTCTCTTACAGAAATAATCCAATAATGAATCTCTGTTATTTCTTTTTATAGGAAAATAGATAATTCTCGAACTTCCGATAGCTTATAAACGATTTAGCAACGATCACAGGTGAGTTACTCGACTTTATCACATTGTTTGTGCTTGTAGTATAGTTACATTTGGAATAATATATATTCAATTGATATGCATGTGGGATTAGGAATAATGCACGATGCGTGGTGTATGATTGAATGCCAAATTATCATAAAATAAGTGAAAATCCTATTGTATGATAAATTTTGTATGAAATATGTTGATGATTGTCTATAAATGGTGTGATCGCTTTAAACTTGATTAACAACTACTGGTATTATAAATGAAATGGTCATGCATTGCATAATTTGCATAAATTGCATTTCAAGATGTGACAGCCTACTACGTGTTAATATTTTGGTTCTCTATTAATGCTTGGTTTTTCTAAGCAAGAGGCTATTAGTTCTACGCAAAATTATTTTTGTTCCATCGGTTCCATGGGAACTAACTGGTAATGAAGGACGCCGCCAATGGTATCGCTGTGAAATGACTAACACTCAGTGGAGTTTTTAAGACTTAAAACAAGAAATAAGTGCCTAAAGTGTAAAGAGATAGCTACAATGAGGATCGTAGCATTCCTATATACTTAGTTTCTCCTAGGTAGGTGGGCCATAGTATCGAGTTCCTTCAACCTTGATAGAGAGGTATAAATCTTCATCCTGCTTTGGATTCTAGATCATCTAAGCTTGTAATGTGCATATGATTGATTGTTGCATTACATATGATTGATAATTATACTTGGTTGCTATTGTTTGATGTGTGGTTTGGTCAGGTTATCTCACTGAGCCGTGGTTCGCTCACCCGTCAACAGTTTTTGTGCAAGATTATTACTAGCTGGGATTGAGCTAGGAATGTGTGAAGAGGGCTTCTCAATGAACTCTATTGAAGATAGAGATATAGGATAGGCAAACTTAGAATGTAAACTAGATAAATTTTATATTGTTGAAATTTGTAAGTTGTAGTTTGAAACCATTTTCACTATTTGGTAGGGGATACCGATTCTCTACGATCTTAGTAGAAATTGGAAAATCGGATTCCATAGTTGAAATCTGTAATATATTATTATTTATATGATAAACATTGATAAATAAATAGAGTCTTATATACTCTAACATACAAGACGGCTCTAATGTTATGGGTGCACACGTGATATGATAGCTTTAGATAAATCCTACTAGGCGCTATTTAGAGTCATGACAATCATTTAAAGCAATAAGCAATAAATGCACACATAGCATACATAATAGAAAAATTATATCAATCACAGATCGTTTCGATATACCTATCGTTCATTGATTGCACATAACAATTCACATACATAATTCCCATGATATCCACATGCATATCAATTTTATCTTTTCCTAACATCTGGTGCTCTATTCTACAAGCACATGCGTGAATACATAAACGTAAAGGAAAACTCACTTGTCCATAGCGATCTTCTATGAGTCGAAGTAATCTCGGGGAAGATAAGATCTTCGTCCTCAACACCTAAACAAAAGAAATAAAATGAGTATCTCATCTAAGATCTATTCAAAATCTCTAATTCTATCTTATTGGATTCGTCAAAATTCACATGAATGGAAATTCCAACTTAAAATGACCATAACTTGCTCATTTTAACTCAATTTTGCATATTATATACCGATTTTATCTACTTCAAAAGATCTATACATTTTAAGATTATTTTTATCAAAAGAGTCATTTAGGCCTTGGAATGGTGTCGTACAGATTTGTTACGAAAATTAAGATTTCAAAACTAGAGTTTTCAAACTTTTCTTTATTCAAGGGCTCTTGTACAAAAATATAGATATTTTATATGGTTGAAAAATCCTTTGAATATATATATATATATATATATATAAACTCAAACTATATGCATGAATTTAGTGGTGCTGTCTCAACAATGATTTTGCAAAACAATGTGTCTTAAAAGTGAGAAAAGCTAAGACTTGAAAATCTCCATTTTAGTTTTGTTGGGAAAATTTTATAAGTGAGTATTTCCTTCTTTTAACTCCATTTCCTAATGTTAAGAATAATTAAATTTTCAAAAGTAATTTTAGTCTTTTATGATTCCTACAACTTTATTTCTAGTGGTTGAAAAATGTAGTTTTTCTAAATATTTCTTGGTTATTTGTTCTAAAGTTTTCCTAAAGTTTGATCCCAAGAATAATATCAATGATCTTATAAGTTATTTATTATTTTTATTTCCTAAGTAAAGCTTATCCTTAGAAAGGTTATTCTTTGATAATTTTATAAAACTTATCTAAACCTTAGTATGTTGATGAAAACTTTACATATGAGTTTAAGAAAACTTTTGGTTAAACAATAATTAAGTTTAAAGAATCTTTTTTATTTCATTGATTTGAAAGAGAGTTTGTAATAACTTTTTTTATGTATTCATTGATAAAATCTCATATAGTATTATTACTAAAACTTGAGCTAAACTTATCTAACTTTAGAAAATATTTGCTAAGATAAAACTTTAAGTTTGTATGGAAGAATCATTCCTTATGTGAAAAATTTATTTTTAAAAGAGTTCTTATTTTTATTACTTAAGAAAACTCATTTTCATTATGATTGAGACAATATCAACATGTTCATGCATGAATGAGAATATATAACTATGAGAAATATAATAAAAACAACATAATAAGGTAAATGTAATAAGAGCATAAAAGTAAAGTAAAGTCAAGTATTGGGAACCTTAGCTTTATCAAGGTATCCCGGGACTAAGAATAGACTAGTCCCAAAAAGAAAGGAAAAGAAAAGAAAGAAAATTGTTTTGACTTGATATGGACAAGTCAAGACTAGAAAGACTAGTCTTAATAATTTACATAAAATAAGGAAATAAATAAATTGCAAAGCATAGAAATAAATACATAACAAGTGAGCTTATATGCTCTAAAGAAATATATATACATAATACTATATAGAAGTTAGATTAGAACAAATAATAATAACAATAATAACAACAACATAATACCAACATAATAGAAGACATGAAAAAAAAAAACATGGACATATTGTTGCTTCTTTAAGAAATATACACTAAGCTCATGTTAAGTTAAATGAACATGATGAGTGGATAAGATAAATTTTTACCTAAGGTTTATGTGTTTGTTGAAGAGGAAAAGAATGGATTGTAGTATTATGTAGGAATTGGCTTTATGGAGGGAAGCGAGAACTTGAGAGAGATTTTGAGAGAGGGATTTTATGGAGTGATTTTGGTAAAGTTTTAGTAGGAAATGAGTTGTGTGAAAGAATGAAGAAGGAAGAGGGTATTTATAGAGTTTTTGAGTGAAAATTAGATATAATTAAATAAATTAAAAAAGAAAACAAATTGAGAGTGATGAGAGAGAGTGGATGGACCAACATAGGGAATAGGGGAGAGAAATTGATTAAATTTATTTTTTATAATAAAAAAAGTAATATGTAAAGTGTGTTGTGATTAAAGTTGTATGGGAAGGTAAATTTAAGTAGGTATGGTAGTATAGAGTAGAGTGTAAGAAAAAGTAGAGATAGATGAATAGTAATAAATAGTAGAAAAGTACTATGAATAGTAGACTAGATAATTAAATACGGTAGTAAAAAAATATGCAACATAAGCTATATCTGATATTTTTAGTTATCGAAAAATTCTAAAAATGATATTTTTGAAATCCTTATATTTTTATGAGTCTACTAATATTGTTGGAATATTTTCACTATCCAGTGCACCGAGGTAGGTTTTTGAAAACTGATCCCGTTCAGATCCGAAAGACTAAAAAATTATGAATATGATATTTTAAAGCTTTCCTATGTTATTATGACCATATTCCACAATTATCTTAATTTCGTTGTCTAGATTTAAGAACATGGGATTACCAGATCTAGATTCACTAGACTAAACATAAAACTAGGTTAACTTTAGGGTTCCGGATTGACTTCGGTTTTTAGGGTTTGCTTATATTATCGAAAAATCTAGGAGCTTACATATATCTATAGATATCTTTTTCAGTTTACCTATTTGTGGTTGAGTCCACGTGGATCCTGCAGCTAGGTATTTTCCTTTTTGGTTAAGGAATTTTTAGATGAAGTTTAGTGTTGGATAAGATGTAGACTTCATAGAAATATTCTTGTAATAGATTATAGTTAATTGTGGCTGGGGAATGCCCCTAAGATTTGTAAGACTATTGTTATGAATAAATGAATATTATGAATCATCTTTTTCTTAATTTGTTATTATATCTTCTTAACTTCATAATTCCATTATGGTCTCTAAATTTGTGAGAGCATGCCTTACACTTAATATTGAAGCTTTGGAATAACTAAGGTTGTCATACTTAAGCTTTAATATTAAGTGTGGCGACTGTTACGTTTAAGGTACCCTTGGGGCGTGACAGAAGTCAATCTGAAGAGTAATATCACTTAAAACCTTATAACTTTAGCATGTAAAATGTTAGCAATCACTTAAATAATATAAGCAGATACTTAGGTGGCTGATTATGGCTACAAGTAATTGAACTTATGAATTTTTGGAGACATTAATACATGGTGACTTGGAGTATTTATTATGTTTTGTATAGTTATAACAGATTCTAAGCCTTTACATGTCCATATATGATATGGGCATGTGATGGGTTGTAAATGACCTTAAATTTAGGGCATTACAATTGGTGTCAGGTACATGATATAGAGATCTATATTCTATCTTGTGAGAGCAAGTTTCAAAAAATTTATACTTGTACCCTATGTGTAATATACAGAAATAAAGATGAAAATATAATGAATTATGAATCATGAGATGATATAGGATGAGTTTAAGGTCAAAACAAGTAAATTGTAAAGGTTTAAGTTTGGTTGTAGAATAAATGTTGAAGTTCGGATTTCTACAAATTTTGACAAATTGTACGCCACCTCCTGGAGAATATACGCCGCCGGCGTAGAGGATGTAGGAAGGGAGCAGTAGCGTTTTTCTTAATGTTGGTGGAATGCTACCGGTGTACACTAGGGTTTCTCTCAACGTCGGTTGGGAACGCCGCCAGCGTAGGGCATGGATTTGCTAGCGTATGTAGTAGGATCGAAATTCTGGGAATTTAAAGCCTCGATGAATGCTACAAGCGCTTGTGTAGATTTTGCCAGCGTAGGGTGTATGCCGGCAAGATCTACACGTACGTCGCTGGCGTAGGGCCGACGTATGACCAAATTCATATAAATGCGAGACGCGAAATGCAGTTTCGACAGATTTGTCTTTTATCATTTTCTCTTTCTTATAAGAGAGTTTTGGAGTGTTCTTGGAGATCTAGACTTGGAGAATCATTCGGAGGGTATTTTTGATCCAAAGTAAGTGATTTGAACATTTTCTCATGGATTAAATATGAATTTTTATGAGCTTGCTTGGGGTTTTGTTGTGTTCTTGAAGGAAAAACGTGGGAAAGATTTAGATCTTGGATTTGATCTGCCTCGGTTGGATAAGAAGTGAGTGTTGTGATTAAAACAAATAAATATAATGTTCTCATATCAGATTTATACGAATTTCATGCAAATTCTAAGGATTATGTGATTTGTTTGCATGAAGGAAACCCTAGATTTGGTTGGGATCCGAATTTGTGGATGTGAGTTAGATTTTAGTGATCTAAATCAGTAAGTTTCATTTTTTATGGAGTTGAATAATATGTGGTTAGATGATCATTATGTGTTCTTGTTGTCATATAATATTAGGGTTTTGAAGGATTATCGAATTTTATAGATTGTTGTGGAAGATTGATCGGTTTAGACGGTGCAATTTGGTGATTTTCTTTGTCAGGTTAGGAATTCAGGAGTTTTAGTACATTAGGGTTTGTTTATATTGTGTTCTTATATATTCTATATATGTATGTTGTTGACAGGAATTTGGAGATTTGGGTTGTTGTTGTATTGTTATTATTGATTGAAGTGTTGTAGAGATTCGGGATATTTAGTTGTGGTTGAGTGTTGTTGATAAAGGATTTTTAGGAGATTCATATTGGAGTTCCTAAAACTGAGAAAGGTACGACCAATCTTTGCTTGTTGTTTTTGCCTGAAGTTTAGTATTGATTGAATACTTATAGGAACAGAATTTCTTAATAAACCTAATTGTTATTCGGGTTAATAGTTGTATGATTGATTGTGCTTGGTTTTGACTAGTAAAGACCTGGCAGACAATGATACTGGTGAGGCACCTTGATGATCTTGGTGTGAGGTTATCCCTAATATACTTGTGCCTTGATATGATTCCGATAGAATTAGGTGTTCTGGATTCAGGTGTTTGGGGAGTACCCAATCATCCATATATGTATATGATTATTATTTTCAAAGAGTTGTATGATTTTCAATGGGGTCTGAGTAACTCCGAGTTTAGGATTAGAGTATACCTAATACTGAACTGTGTTGTTTTGTTGACTTAAGAAAGATAATAATATGACTGTTTGCATTAGTTTAAGTTGCATCAATTACCTGTCTATTGTATGTGCATATGCATTTAATTTTGGATTGGAGTTATCATACTGGACGTCACTGCTCATTCTTTTAAATTTCAGGTACAGGTGAAGAAGATATAGTGTATGATCTTTCCCAATATGACTTATTCTTTGATAGCGGGGATGGCGATAGTGGACCTTACTACCAGGCCGAGAGTTAGGTTTCATATATCAAA
Source organism: Combretum micranthum (assembly GCA_024138025.1). Lineage (NCBI taxonomy): Eukaryota > Viridiplantae > Streptophyta > Magnoliopsida > Myrtales > Combretaceae > Combretum > Combretum micranthum. The sequence goes on along the minus strand of JAMXBD010003208.1, from coordinate 73,655 downwards.
TTTCTAAGAAAAGACATGTTTTGATCATTTGGATTGTAGTTGGATGTTTTTGTTAGTTTTACATGAAAAGATTTTTATGTAAACAGTATTAAGCCTCTTTGAATTTGTTGACTATGAAGTCAACTTGGATTTTATATTTGAACAAGAAGTTTATGTTTTATGAAGTATGAGTTTTTAGTTTTAATAGGTTTTGTATCCTATGAGATACCCTATGAGTATTTATAGTTGATGATTGTAATATTGTGGATGATAGAGCCTTTGCGTATCCTATATAAGAGGGGATACGTGGCGGGTTATAATGTCTTATTTTAGAGCGTTGCACTATGCAATGACTCTTAATAGCCACCCCGAATCCTACTTAGTTAAGTATAGTTGGGTGGGTATCCTGAATAACAGGCTCATCTGCCATCCTAGTGGCACATAATTTACTGAATTCCATATCATTGAATGTTACGAAAAAAATATTCCATATGCCAATACATTTATAAACACATAAGAATATCGAATATATACCAGAAAATATAATAATTATATGCATATAGATCTCCTATGTTATCATAAGTAAAAGTGTGCATATATATACATGTGTAATAGAAAGCTCTAAGATTTCATCCTGAAAATGGACGTGCATATGTGCACATCTAAATTTGCAAAATAAAACAAGTTTGTTCTTTTAAGCCTATTCTTTCAATTGGACAAGATATTATTAATGGAAAAATCCGTAGCACATTCCACTATGGTACAAATCCTGCAAATGCACTTGATTTTTTTTTTTTTTTTGGCCATCTCAAATGCACTTGATTATATATATCCAAGTTGGTCCATTTGATGCTCGATAAGAAAATTAGTGAATGTGGTGAGCTTTAAAAGATTAGAAGCTGCTTAAACATTATAAGAAAATAGAAAACAACCCAATAATTTACAATAGGACTGCCAACTTGCTTCGGAAGCGCACTTGCCTCGACGGAAATATATACTATATCACAGGTCTACTGTAACTTATGCAGACTGATAAATGTACATACTAAAAATTATATGTATAGCATTTTGATCGGATCGAAATGTAAATTTCATTCATAATTGCTACTCTAATTGTTCTTATGGACCAAGCACGTGCCCATGACTCAAATCCATATTCTAATTACATAGCATGATTTGTGAGTTTGATTAAAACCCACGTATCCGTAATAAGATTCTCTCCCAAAAAAAAAAAAAAGAAACCAAGACGTATTTATTTAGAGTATTTTTAATTCAATCTATCCGTGGCCATGCTAATTAATTAGACAATAAATACAAATACATTGATTAATCATAAATTAACAGGTAAATTATGCTAGAAGGTAACGTTTGAGAGTATTTCATTTAAGGTATCAATGTTTTAAATCAACATTTTTCAAAGTGAATCAAATAAGGTACCAACGTTTTGTAAAGTTCATTTAAGATATTAATATTTGTATTAGTTTCCAATTAAGTTTTCTTAGTGCTAAATATTAATACCTTATTTGACTCACTTTGTAAAATGTTGATATTTCCTTTTAACTACTTGAAATGTTGATACCTTAAATGAATTAATCTCCAAATATTGATTCTTCTTTTTAATTATTTGAAATGTTGATATCTTAAATGAAATTACCTCAAATGTTGATAAATGATACATTCTTACGTAATTTACTCATAAATTAACATCTAATGGAATCTTTGACATATTTATTCCTTAAATCCATTTTTGCAAAACCCACCAAACATAAGCACTAACATTTCAATAAAATTCAAGTGATGCAATTTGGCAACAAGGATTTAGAAACACCTAATAAGCAATGCTTCATTGGGGTTTTCGATCCTAAACTCTTGAAGAATAGGCATGACTTTGATTGCTTTCAATTTCGAAAACAACTTATAATGATAGATATGCTATAACAAATGCCCTTTAACGAAACAAGGCATAATGTATAATTTACAAGAAAGAAGCTACGGAGTTTGTCTAAGCTACTATGCTTCAAAAGGGGCCGCCGCCGGGGGGGGGGGGGGGGGGGGGGGGGGTGTGGTGGTGGTGGGGCGATGGGGCCGGTGGGGAAGGAAATGGACTGATGTTGCCCTTCTTTAGTCCATTTTTATACAGCCCTTCATCAAATTTGAAAATGAAATAAGATGCCCTATGCCACGAGGAATCCCTACCTTCTTAATAATGAAGCCTATTAAGAAAATGGAAATGGACTGGTCTCTTGTTACCTCTTATGCTGGCTCTTTTGACAATCCACACGACATGATTATTTACCAATTCCGAGATGATTTCCTAACCCTTGGTGTGTGTGTGTGCTGTTCCAAAGGGATGTATGAAGCTGCAATCTTTAGCCGTTGAGCTGGTTTTAACAACTATTGAACTAATGAACTCTTTCTCTAGCCTTGTTTGTCACAGCCGCTCTTTAGTGTCATGAGCGACTCCCACATGACTCACAAGCTAAAATAGAATTATAAGCAACATCATATGCTCATAAATACACTATTGACATGACAATGATAAATCAAAGACGCAAGTCTCTAGTAAAGTTGAGTTTCTTCTCAGACATATCTAACTGATGAGTCAAAATACAAGAACTAATACTACTATAAAGAGCAGCTGTTCGGATGATTTGTTTTTCATATATATCAGTATTTGTATCAAAACGATATCTATAAATATGTTCGATTTGTATCTATATTTTATCTATATTTAATTTATTTGACCTTTTAATGAGAACTGCCAACTATTTTTTTTTTTAATTAATATCTATTTCTTGATACAAAATTTGTTAGAAAAAAGTTTAAAATAAGTGTCTGTATCTATAATTTGCTAACAAACAAACAGACTCATAATATGCAAAATCAAGATACCATCATGTGGGCCCGTATAAGTTATTTAAGTTTCATTTTGATCTATTTTGGGTTATTTGTGCACAATCGATCTCAAAGAGGTATTTGTCAATTTTAAGAAGAAATTCAAAACAAATACATGCCAATCATTCATGAATGTGCTATTTAAATGGTGATAAATGCATAAATTTATTCATTTATCAACATCTAGATAAAGAAAAAAAGAAAAAGAAAGACACATGAAAAAAAAATCAGTTGATCTCACTGGATAGATCAATTGTCCCTGCAACCTCACTTAAGTTAACTTCCACTAGGTATATCTTTATTATAATAAAAAGAAGGGTAATTTTATCAATTAAACAATTTTTATTTTGATTTCCTTTATGTAGTGTGATTTAAAAAATAAAATGAAAAGTTCCTCAAAAAAATTTCTTCCATTTCTTTCATTTCCTTCTTAAATATCGGAACATAAAGTGAAAATCATATGTATTTTCTCTCTCTTTCTTTTCTTTTAATTTTGATTTATTTCTACTCATCTCCGCTTTAAAAAAATCTGCTAAACATAGTGTTGGTTAATCACATAGTTAAGTCCTTCTCTATATGTCTGCATAAGGAAATTGTAAACTGCTTAATGAGGTTCCCTCTCATATTATACAAAACAAGTAATGATGATTAAGCTATTAAATATTAATATGAATGCAACACGACAACATATGAATGGAATAGCCTATACATCTGATCAATAGCTATATAAAGTCAAGAGTATAAGCCCCCTCTACAATCATAGATTTAGAGGTAGTACCTTCCATGTGTATAAAGTACTATCAACGCCAGGTTCTATTATCCTTTTACTTTTGATTTTTGATAAAAATAGGCATAAAACTTTAAGTATCCAACATATTCAGGAAGTTGAAAAATTCAAGGAATGTTGCCGCTGTGGGCACACACGCATTCACCCTTAAATGATAAATCCTTGCCGTAGGCTCCAATCAAAGGATGATATTTTGGCACCACTTAGTTTTGAGATGTCGGCATAAGGAAATATCGTAGAATGAGAGCCATTCTAATGTAGTGTTGACATCGTCCAATTAGTAATGCAAAATTTTATGCCATGCAAGATAGGTTTATTATATGACAAGTTTAATTAAGTTCATTTAATTAGGTGATCACAATATTCGTAAACACTTGTTATATATATACACATATACATGCAAATAAAGCACCCATATATATATATATATATATATATGTTTCATATAATCAATTTAAATCTTAACTTTAGACGTAGCAAAAAGCAATCAAGAACGAGCAATGCATACATTTGATAATTTTAATTACCCTCGTATAATGTATTATGTGTACTAACCACAAGCATTAGCGAGGTATAATAATCATTAACGTACCTATTTCTAGCAGATAGCTGTTAGGTGTGTGAGAATTCCCGATTCCATCAAGAGTTGTTGACTTGAAAGTTTAGCACAAACAGAAATGGAAAACTTATATAAAACCTTTTTCTATTATTCATAATGCAAAAGTCGAAGTAAAATCGTCCATATACTCATCATTGGTATAGATGAGTTAAGAAAATAGCAGAGAAACAACGACAACCGGATAATAGCATAGCAAGTGTTTTTATTTTTATTTTTTGACAATTTAATACCGCAATTTTCAATTTTCCAAATTAATAGTTGTAATTTTATAGTATGCATAACTTATTGTCTATTAGAGGTGGATGTTTTACTTTTAAAGGAGTAATGACAAGTCTTGTGCCTATATTTTAAATATTGGACAATTTAGTGTGACATTTTAGATTTTAGTAAATTAGGACCTGTCTATTCAAAGTATACTCGTTTCAATAATTTAATAAATGTTTTCTTTCGATGATATGCACTTTTTTATTGAAAAAATTGACTTGGGACAAATTTGAATGTTGCTTTTGAAAGGGGAAGGGGGGTGTGGGTGGGTGGGGGAGGGGAACTACATAAGAAATTATTAGGAAATCTTGGTTTTGGGCTATCTTTGCACTTATATATTTATTTATCTTTTTAGTAGAACCTTTAAATTTTGAAGTAGGATACATATATATATATATATATATAGATATATTTCATTCTTCATTACTTAATAAGTTTTATTAGACACGTATGATGTACTGTGGACTTAGACAGATTTGTAGTACCACATGTAACTTTTAATATACACCCAAAATCTATATGGTTAAAACCTAAACCAATGCTAGAGAAATATGCGCCACCAATGCATTCTCGAGCTACCGATCTGTAAAAATCGATCCAAAATAATTTTTTATACTGTTTTATATGTGAATTTACAAAAGTTTATTAAAGGTAAAAGAGATTTATTAAAGATACCTAATGCCAACCTTAATCTGCTCCAAGGAAAGAGAGATTGAGTAAAATATGAACAGTACGTAACCTCCTTTAAAATGAGACAAAACCGTTGTATTTATATATAGACGCCATCTGAATTAGCAAATTGGACCACAATAGAGAGACTCCTCAGCATTAATTTCTAGGTGAGGCGAGGCCTCCAGGCATTCTTCGTGCGATGTGCAGACTCTTCCTGGAATTGCAATAGGCATGCCGATGCTATCACGGCTAGTGATTGGACACTAAACCCTAAATTGCACTAAGCACAACATTTTAAAGCGTCAAATTTTATCTTCTTCCTTTTTTTTTTTTCCCATATTTTTACACTTCAAGCATTGCGGATTCATTTTACATGTAGATAACTAAAGTCTTTTGGGCGATTAGATCCTTAACCTTCGATTAAATATCAACGTCGTTGTCATTCTAATTCTATAAGATAATTTTATTATTTTTGGTACACACCACAAAATCAGTCAAATCACAATTGGGAACCTCTAACATGGTTTTTTCCTTTGTAGCTTAGTTCCTCCATTTAATGAACACTATCAGCATAATATAAATTTTGACTAATTAGTAAATGTTGGTGAAATACACCAAACCTTTATCTAGTTAATTTAAAATTGGTTAAATTGAATAATATAATAGATAATTAATTTTGAACATAGTTAGATAAATTAAATAAATAAAATAAGTAGACCATAGAGAAATGAATGGACAATTTGATATAATTAAATTAGTAAATATGTTAAATTGAGATTTAAGATTTTAAATATTCTTTTCAAAATATTTATATCTTCTTTTATTGATTTTATAAATCAAACTATCCAATTTCTACTCAATCTTTTATTTTAAATAAACTCCTTTTATCTCAAATTCGAATTCCTAAATATCAAAGCAAAACATTTTAAGCATCTAATAAATTCCTAAACCTTTAAACTTTAGTTATCTTTCATTTTGTAAAATCTTATTAATTTTTGAAATCAATCACTTGTTTAAAAATATCAGTTTTAAACTTGAACCTAAGTTAAATGTCATATTTTCACAAATTATGCTTTTGAATTGTGTTTTTATATCAAGTTATAAATTTCTAATATATATGTTCTTGATAAGAGTCTAAAGATCTTTATTATTCACATTGTTTTAATATGATATTATGTAGATTTTATATGAATTATTAAGGAAAATGATACTCATGTGGTTAAAATGTCAATTTTAGGGATAAAGGAAGATTTTGAGCTTAATGAAGATAATTGGATAAGTTAAGCTAGATTTTGTTGACGAAATAGGAATTTTGAAGATTTACAATATATATAAGAATCTACACAAGTTGTGTAGAACACTGGTGTTGGAGGTAAAAGATGATTAGCAAGCATTTAAGAAGTACACAAGGATTATACACAAGTCGTATAGGGTGCTCACGTAGAGGATCGAAAGTACACGGCTTGTCTACATAAGCTGTGTTTGTAGTTGTGTAACATTGGATTTCAAATGATTTTTACAATTTTAAAGGAACATTGGCATAAGGCCGGTGGCGTACCAGGCGTCTTACATTATCCATTTTCGAAAATCCTCCAGTTTTCATCCTACATGGCCTCGAACACAAGCTGTGTAGGATGGTCGCATAGAAGACAATTTTCCCCTCCTATGAATAGCGTTCTTAGCTAGTCTTTATGGGAATGGATTGTTCTTCTTACAAACCATAGAGAGCAAAAGAGGTGCTTTGAAGAGAGAAACGCCAGACCTTATTTGGAGATCACAAGACTTGATCTTTCAAGGGTGTAATCATGTTTTATATCTATTTTTCCATGTTCTATCATTGTAATCATCTTCATATGGAAACTTAGATCTTTATACCCCAGATATCGAGAAACCTTAAATCTAATGTGGATTTGAATGTTTTTGTTAATGGAAGTTCATGTTTCTTGAATCTATCCATATGTTTTTATTGTCTTGTAATTGATTTGTGGCCAGAAATGATTGCATGTTTGATTTCTCTTAGGTAGAAAGAAATTTCATCTAATTGAATAGATCTATATGAATAGAGGAGTTTGAATGTGATTCCACAGATAGATTGCATGAACCTTTTGCATCAAGTTTTAATCTTTCTAGGGAATCATGATCTATAATGCAATTTTTGTGTGAATCTAATAATGAAAGAAATTGCCATTAGACATATAGGATTAGAATTTAATCATCTTGAAAGAGAGGATAATGAATATAGGGTTCCCACAATTCAAGAACATAACTTTCCATTAATGAATGTTTATCATAAAGTTTGATAGGGTTAGTGGTGCATCAAGATTTAGGGTATTATTTTGTGATTGATTATTATTATTAGAAGTGTGATTATCTTAATTCTAGGGTTAATCATCTAGTAAGTTAATTATTATTATCGTCATTGTTCGATCTAGTTTAGCTAAATAGTAGATAAAAGGGGTGTGTACTAGTAATTATAGATCCTGGTGGAATAACCCCTGTACTTAGATTATTGCTACAATTGATAGGTACGCTTGCTTAAGGTCATTCGCATAGTAAGAATAGGGTAAAATTTTAATTTGAGTGAGTGCGATTGGAAAATCCACATTAGTTCTCAAATTATTTTCCAATTAATTAGTTTTAATACTAATAATAATCATCAGAAATGTTTTAATTTAATACCCTATTTTGAAAATATCTTAAAAGTTTTCCTAATCCTTTTCTTTTCCCTTTTCCGTCCTCTGCTTTTCATTTTCTTTCTCTTTATGTTTTCTCTCTCTTCATTTTCTCTTCTTCTTCTCCTTTTTTCTATTTAGATTCAACTCCAAATCTCAAGTCTAAACAAGATTTTAGAAGAAAATGAAGTTGGAAACAGGATTAAAGATAGAAAACAAGATGAAGGATAAAGATCATGTTAGAAGTAACCCTAATAACTTAGGAGAAGTAAAGAGTAGAAGAATCAAGAAGTTGGGTTTTACTTAAAAAAATAAGTTTTGTTATTTTCTTTGTATTACTTCTTGTCTATGCATATAAATGTTGTAATGGGATTATATATATGTAGAGCTTGTGAGAATATGGATAGATTAAGGATATATGAACATGTTTGTTAAAAAACTATATATGTGTATATTTGTATAGACTAAGTGTTTGATGAAATGAATTGTGTTAATAAGATGTAAATATGTATATAGAGGTGTGTAGGAGACAAGATTATGCATGTTTATGCTTACAATATGATGTTTTTGTTGATGATTGTCGAAAACAAGTTGATAAAATTTGAAGAACAAACAAAGGAATTCATAATAGGGATTCTCCTATTCATCACACATGGCCTATGATCTCCTCTGAGCAATTAATACAAGAAGTATTATATGTGGTGGTAACTGCTCTAATTAAAAGTTAGGACGTTAGAGTTGTTAAATGCTATTAATGGTATTTGAACATTTCAAAATATTGACAAAAAAAAAAAAAAATTCAAACTATGCGATTAAATATCTGAATTTTTAAATTGATTAATTTAGTACTTAAACTTTTAAATTATCGATTTTAATACCTAAAAGAAATTTTCAAGCATGCCTATAGCAACTTCATCAAGTTTTTTAAGATATTAAATTGTTAATTTTTAAGTTTTTCACGTACTAAATTGATCAATTTCAAAACTCAAGTATCTAATTGTATATTTTATCAAAGTTTATATACTAATCATAACACTATCTTTGGAATAATATGTGTCCATATTGCCAGCTCTCTTGTCTCTAATCTTTATGTCATTCTTGCATGTAGAGTTACCGATAGATATGCTATCGCAGTACATATACAAAACTAAAACATAAAGATTATCCAAATTTCAAATTTAACAAACAAGATCACCCAAAGTGGTAAAACCACCGAATGACCTTTACCATGTGCTAATTTTACAACATTGTCTATCTTTGAAGTATAAAATTGTAATAGAAAAGTGGAGTCTAATAATTGCTTATTATTGTCGCATAGAAGATTACCAGAATTTTCGGACGCTTCGTTCTTAGACCTAGACTACTTATTCCTTAGCTCTAGTGGCTTCATCCGATTAGTTCATGAAGGTTTCACCCATTAATGATTTGGTCGTGATGGAGGTTTGCTATCTACGAATTAATCATATAGCAGGGCCAGTGCCACTTCAATGACTTAAATTACCACTTAAATTTGCTATTAGTAGCGTTACCTCTTTGTGCCACTTAACACTTGACTGGGTGACGATATTATAGTAGTTTTCGAATCTTTATTTTGCATGTACAGTAGAGAGCTCTGAATGGTTGTAGAGACAGATCGAGATTTATACCGTAATTACCATCATTATCCACTAGGATAAATTTTGCAAATAGTACTACATTAATATAATTTTAAAAACAGAAATCTAATTTCATATTTTACTAAAATTTAGATACTATTTATGATATTAACCCTTACCCAATATAGAAATACATAATGACAAGTTACTATATGTACCATCACTCTTTAACAATTCAGCCTATTTTAAAATTTAGCAAATTAATACTCAATACTTTTAAGGTATATACAATTAGTAATACACTTTAAATTTTAATAATTTTTTTCCATGTGTTTATCATTATTGCATCATCAAAATAATTGTTTGTCAAAGGAATTTGATGTAGGGTGACGTTTGCAAATATTGCAAACGTCACCTTTCTCTTATATTTTTTTTCATGATATATTAAATGTAGGTAAGATATACTATTGGTAACGTTTATAATACAAATTTAGCTTATGTAAAACATTTGTTTTGTTGCTGACTCTTTTTAATTGGAAACGTGGCCAATTTTTTATTAAAAAAATTCTCTTCAACATCCCCACTAACAAAAGATTTTATCTATAGTAGCAAAATTATAACAGTCATGCACTTTTGGTAGCCAAGTTGTTTTTATTATTATTTATTTTAAACATAGAAGGGACAACTGCCCTAGGATAGGAAAAACAGAACAAAATAATCCCAACAAAAAGGAATAAAAAGAATCCCGCCCAAAAATGTAGAGGGGGGGTTGATATTTTTACCTTAAAATAAAAATAAAAAACATATCTAAGCATTGAAAACTAAGAAAGATGCCTAAATAGAAAACCTAGTGCACTTTCCTACCTCCCATCTGTTTCACGCCTCTTGCCTTCTGCATCTTCTCTGTCTTTCCCTTTTGCCATTAGCTCTTCCTTTTTTGTTATCTTTTTCCTCCTCACATCCATGAAGAAAGCCAAATCACTATCATTCTTTTGTTCCTCCACAGACCCATCTAATAACACCATTTTAATAGCTATTTGTTTTGGCATTCTCATGACCTTTGGAAATTTTTGAGAATCAAAAGGTAAGAATCATAATCCCTAATTTCTTATGTCAAAATTATGTAAAGTCTATGGGTGAATTGATAGTAATCACAACATTTCTGTAGAACCCCAATTTCACTAGAGATAACGTGTAGAAATTTGTGACTTATAGTGAGTTGGTTTCTAAATAAATCATTGGTAATACCTTGAGGAGTGGTTTGTTAGTATAGCTTCACATTGTGTAGAATACTAGTTTTAGAATTTCATTTGGGTATTAATATGATTTGAAGTAGTTGGCGGCTTCGAAATTTTGTCTTTTTGTGTCTATTGTATCCTTTGCTTAAGTCAGAATTTTATTGGCAATACTTTCACTTATCTGTAGCAATGTCAGCCAGGGTCAGACGAACTTTGGTCGTGATCGCTGGTAGCATGGTCATCAAAATGGTAGAGTGGCAGGCATCCTTGCTCGGCCTGGATCTTACCCACATAGGCATAATTGTGGTTTTTGACCAAAATTCCCCAAGGTCATCGTGATAAGAGTTTTGTCTTTGAGCTGAAATTTTACAAGAGTGAGGAAACATTGTAGAAAAAATGCATTGCTTTTCAAGAGGTTTGTGATCAATCCCCTCTTCACATTTGTTAGTTCCATTTAAGCTTAGTTTCTACTAACCAATGCAAGGTAATATTTAGGGAATGTCAAGTAAAAAGAATCTGAGTAATTTAACTAGTCATATTGGTATCAATATTTTAAAATCATTTTTGGGCTTGTCTTTAGTCTCTTTAATTTGTGCTGCTAGGAGATAAAATCCTTATAACTAATATGGCTATATATTTCTTTTTTTTTTTCATGACAATCATGTGAACTTGCTTGCTATAGTCGTGTAGAAGGTAGTGATGTCTACTTCTATGATCACATCTTGGTAAGTTCTTATCTATCCTCTTTTTGGATCCTTTATTTTATGAAAGATTTTCAAAGTGGCTTAGTTCATTTAAGATATTGATTTGCCAATTCTAGAGGCTTTTCAAGCATTTCATCACAGAATATGTGAGAGCTAACCTTAACAAAGGGTTTTACACATTTGCTGAGAAGAAACGCACTTGATGTTTGTGACAAGATCACAACGCTATTTGTCAAAGCAATTTTGATGCTACATTTCATCAATTTATGCTTTAGGGGGCTAATTCATGATCACTTGTGTCTATTGCTTTTTTTTTTTTTCCCCTAAACAGATTTGGGTTCACAGGCTTTTGGTGACCTCCTTGCTTGCATTAGAGACAAAAACGTAACACTTCAAAACATGCATTTTGTGGTATGATTGTATTGCTTCTTTATATCATTGCACTGCCAATATCATACTTTTCCAAATATTTTAACTCAAATGTTTTTTCTTCCTAATCTTCTGTTTTCCTCAAACATTCTACAATAACCTAAATAAGGTATGGACTCATGCCATTATATGAGACTTATAGTTGAACTTCAATTTGCAACCATGGTGTTAGCTTTTCAATTTTGATTTCTTGGCTCAAATAGCATTTGGTAGTTGTGAGATGCATTTAGCTATATTTGTGGTATGATAATGGTTCTCCCTTGTTTGACAGATTTAAAGCCTTGAAAAATGATTGTATTTTTGTGATAGAATTTTCTGCTTTCCTTGCTAATTAACATAAGACATTGGTCCTCCTTCATGTGCTTGCATTAACTCTTAGTTTTGATTCCTGTTTCAAGTTGTATCCATTGTGCTCGAGCATGTCTTTTCCTAACTTCCCTAGAGCCATCAACCATGCTTGCTCTCCAATCACTTGGCAATTTATTAAATCTTTGATGAGTGGAAGGAATCGTTACTTATGTCCTTTAAGAATATATAGTTGAACATGGAGAAATTTTTTGATCTGACAAAAAAGTGTCAGTAGGAAAGTGTGTTATGGCTGCTGAATTATGTGGCTATTTCAAAAATTGAGATCTTGAAGAACTAAGATGAAGACATGAAGTTTACCCAAAAATAAAAAAAATAAAAAACAGATTTGGAAAACATGGAACTAAGTAGTTTTGTTGACTTTTGGAGAAATCAAGGAACATTATTATCGTTATAGCCATTACGGCTATTAAAGCAAGGATGATCCTAAAAGGATAAATGTTAGACCCAAAGTCAAAAGTACTTTAACAAATCTTTTCTTCGGATAGAGATTCACGTCATTGGAAATTATAGATATCTCTGCCTGAAGGAAGGGAGTCACAGAGACAGAAGTTCCTAAAGAACAGCAGTAGCATTCTTTTTGCCTGCCACAAATATAGTGCAACTTAGTTTGTTAGGGTAGCTAAGGAGAGCTCTGTTATGCCTTTCATTGCTTTTTCCATTCAATTCTTCTAGGTGGCAGTGTCTTGGGAATTAATAATCAGTTTAGTTCTGTGATACTGTGTTGTATGACCTGTTGCTAAAGATAGTAGAGCAGAATATTGGGGAAAATAGAGAAGAGGGATGGATTGAAAATATTTAATAATTTATTTACAACCCAAGATGATCCTATCTTTTGTGCATGCTCCATGAAATACCTCCTATGGAGGAAAAAGCAAAACTAGCAAATCAGGAAGCACGTAAAATATAATAAATTTTTGGCAAAGTCAGTAATCCTTAGATTAAACTAGTTGTTCTGATGCTATCGCGCAGTTTATAGAGGTAGCATGATATGACCTATAAACTTGCTAAAGCCTTTTTTTTTTTTTAAGCTGCCAAACCCATTCAGTATATATATATATATATATATATATACATATGCCTATGGCATGGCTACATTCTACAAAGGTTTTAGGAGGGAGAAACAGAGAAGAGATTGCACATGTTCTATATAAAACGAAGCTGTTTTCGTGATTTACTTTTAGACTGAGATGTCATAAAACAAAAGAATTGTATTTACTTTGTAGATATTGGCTGTTGTTTATATTAGGCATGAACCTTAGGAAATGGGTTACTTAACTGATAAGGGATGTCTTGTATAGGAAAGGTCCTGTTGTTTTGTCGACATATATGACAAGGGAATCTAGAGTGCGAATACTTGAATTATAGAGGATTTATTGTGTTTGCGGATTGGAAGTTAGGGTAGATTAAGATTGGCCAAGTACTGTAATGAAGTTTTCGCTTAGATTTCTTTTTGGGGATTAGTCTTAGTGCTAGGTTATACAATGCAATGATAGATGCCCTTGTAAAGTCGAATTCACCGCTAGATTGGACCCCAAAGAACACTCATGCCATGTACAGTTATTTTATATTTATCTGAAGCCAATTAATTAATTATTTAATTTCTGCATTTCTCTTTAATAATCTTAAAATTGCTATTTTAATGTTGTTGATGATAGTAATATTGTACATGGGGAAGCACTAGCATTTTCACCACGTCTGTTACTGTTGACTACGTGTAATATTGTTAGTGTTATATTTCCTATAACAATGTAATTAATAGTATGGTAGGTAAAGTAGACCAATGGTCACAAGGATTTTGTATAAATAGGTGTACTCTTATACAAATGATATGAAAAAATACTTCTTAAATACTCTCTAAATTCATCATGGCATTAGAGCTTCGCTGCCATTTGAGGCTAGTTTTCCTCCCTCCACAGCACTAGGTTCTGGTTTTTTTTTTTTTCTTCCATTTTTTCTTTACCAGTTTTTGTTCATTTGTTTTCAAAAGAGGTCAAGTTTCCTCCCTCTATTTTTTGTTACCGCCGCTACAATGAGTTAGAGCATCCACCGATTGGCCTATCCTAGAAGTCCGACTACCGTCTGAAGCCGCGCGTGGACTCACGAGTCGATCTTTCTTCCTGGGAATTCTTCACGCGCCGCATGGGACGTCAAAACCACCTTCGATGAGTGATGTTTGGTTCGACAGCCCTATGCCAGTCATTGCTCGCCATTTTCTACCGACACCAACACTATTCCGACGTGTACTATTCCAACGCGATCTATTTTTGGATTATTCTGGTATCTCCTTTTCTTTTTTTTCAATATGGAAAGTGATAAGAAAATTGCAGCTATTAGTACTGATAATCCTTCACTGCAAATTAGTCCTGTCAAGCTTGATGGAAATAATTACCTTGCCTGGTCACGGTCTTGTTTATTGTTTATCAAAGCTAGAGGAATGCAGGATATTACCGGTACTAAAGTCAAACCAGCAACAACTGATCCAACATTCAACCAGTGGGATTCTGAAAATTCGCTGGTAATGTCATGGCTTATCAATTCCATGCAGCCCCAAATTTCAAGGACATACTTATTGCTTGACACAGCAGCAAAAATATGGAATGCTGTTACTCTCACCTATTCACAAGTGGGAAATGATGCCCAGATTTATGAGATTCGAAACAAAGTTCATGGTTTGAAGCAAGGAGAGATGACAATCTCGCAGTATTTTTCTGAGTTGAATGGCTTGTGGCAAGAGCTTGACTATTATCAAGATTTTCAGGCTGATTGTACTGGAGATGCAGTCAAATTTCAGAAACTGCTTGCAAAAGAAAGGGTCTATGATTTCTTGGCCGGATTGAACAATGAATTTGATCAGATTAGAGTTCATGTTCTGGGTAAGACCCCTTTCCCTTCTCTTGAGGAAGCATATTCCTATGTTCAGCAGGAAGAGAGCAGACGCAATACCATGCTCTATATCCCACAGGTTGAAAAATCTGGTTTGGTAGCAGCTAGTGATTCATCTGAGCAGCTGAAGACCCAAAGTTCTAATAAGGATCATTACGATGTGATTATTGTGGAAGACCACGTCATACTAAAGAGACTTGCTGGAAGTTACATGGACGCCCAAGAGAGGTCGTGGAGGCAAACGAGTTAATTCTACTCGGGCAAATTTGTCTGAAACTATAACAACTCCTGAGATGACTCCCTCTGACTTCTTTTCTCCTGATGAGATTCAGTATCTCAAGCGTCTGATGTCTCATAAAGAATCTTCCTCCGGTGCCAAATCCAACTTTGTGCAGTCAGGTAATGCTTTTTCTGCTACCCTTGATACTAATCATTGGATTATTGATTCTGGTGCGAATAGACACATGACGGGCTCCTCAAAAAATCTTCTTGAATACTCACCATGTTTAACTAAGGACAATGTCCGAATAGCCGATGGCTCTTTTACCCAGTTTCTGGAACAGGTTCTTTTTCTGTACTCCCATATCAAACTATCCTCTGTGCTTCATGTCCCTCAATTTCCTGTCAATCTGTTATCTGTCAGTACACTTACAAAAAATCTCAACTGTAAAATTGAGTTTTTTCCTGATCATTGTGTCTTTCAGGATCTTCAAACAGGGAAGAGGATTGGCAGTGGTAGATTGCACGATGGCTTATATATGTTGGATGAAAGTCAAGGATCTAGTCTCCAACAGGTTTTTTATGGGGAAAATAAAGATGTTAATCAAGAAATCTTGCAATGGCACAGGCGTTTGGGACATCCCTCCTTTTTTGTGTTAAGTTATTTCCTAGTTTGTTTTCAAAGACTCAGTTTGATTCATTAGTTTGTGATCCTTGCGAATATGCAAAACATTCTCGAAACTCTTATCCTTTGATTAATAATAAAAGCCAGTTTCCTTTCATGACTATTCACTCTGATGTTTGGGGTCCTACTCAGACTACTTCCTTGTCTGGTAATCGATGGTTTGTCACTTTTATTGATTGTTGCACCAGGATGACTTGGGTCTATTTACTTAAGGCTAAGAGTGATGTGTTTTCTTGCTTTCAGTCTTTTCATAAGATGGTTTGCACCCAATTTGATGCTAAAATAAAAATTCTTAGGACTGATAATGGCACTGAATACATGAATGAAAGATTTGATTCTTTTATAGGTCACATGGGATAATTCATCAAACTAGTTGTCCTTATACAAGTGCACAGAATGGGGTAGCTGAGAGGAAGAATCGGCATCTTTTGGAAGTTGCTAGGTCTCTTATGTTTACCATGAATCTTCCTAAGCCTTACTGGGGAAATGCAATTCTAGTTGCTGCATATCTGATCAACCGAATGCCTCTTAGGGTCCTTAACTACAAGAGTCCTTTAGAAACCTTAACAGGACATAACACATACACTGTCCCTCCAAAGGTATTTGGATGTGTTTGTTTTGTTCATACTAAGGATGCTGGGAAACTAGATCCAAGAGCCCTTAAGTGTGTGTTTATTGGGTACTCACCGACACAAAAAGGTTACAGATGCTATCACCCTCCATCTAGGAAGTATTTTGTGAGTATGGATGTTACTTTCAGAGAAACTGAACCTTACTACAATCCAACTCCATCATCTCTTCAGGGGGAGAATAATGCAAAGGAAGAGATGATACCTAGTACTGTGACCCTCATTGATCTTACCCCAAGAAAAAGTGATGATCAGAAGGAGACTATAATCCAGGGGAGAAAATTGGACGTTTAGATAAACCTGATTTGAAGAGGTACTCAAGGAGAAACAAAGACATAACAGAAGAAGTCATCGTGCAACCTACTCTTGCTGCCAAGAATCATCCTCTTCTGGTGAGTTATTTTTTGATGATTTAGATAAACCTATTTCTCAAAGAAAAGGTGTTAGAGCCTGTACTAAACATCCCATTTCTAATTTTGTTTCCTATGATTCTTTATCTCCTATAGAGGTTTTGCCTTGTCCATTTCGTCTGTGTCTATTCCACAGGATTGGAAGGAAGCACTCAATGATCCAAAATGGAAGGGAGCAATGATTGAAGAAATGAAAGCCTTGACTAAGAATGAGACTTGGGAGCTTGTTACCTCTCCACCTGGAAAGAAACTGGTAGGCTGCAAATGGGTGTTTACTGTAAAACACAAAGCTGATGGATCAATTGATAGGTTCAAAGCTAGATTGGTGGCTAAAGGATTCACTCAAACCTATGGGGTAGACTACCAGGAAACTTTTGCTCCAGTAGCAAAAATGAACACAATCAGAATCTTGTTATCATGTGCAGCCAATCTTGATTGGGATTTACAGCAGTTTGATGTGAAAAATGCCTTTCTACATGGAGATTTAGAAGAAGAAGTGTATATGGAGATCCCTCCTGGATTTGATACTGAAACAACACATGGGAAAGTATGCAGACTGAAAAAGGCATTATATGGATTAAAGCAATCTCCCAGAGCATGGTTCGACAGATTCAGCAAAGCCATGACTTCTTTCGGCTATCAACAGAGCAATGCAGATCATACTCTATTTATTAAACATAACAAGGGTAAAATTACTATTCTCATAGTTTATGTTGATGACATAGTAATGACAGGAGATGATGAAAAGGAGATGGCTCGATTGAAGAAACTTTTGGCCAGGAATTTGAAATCAAGGATCTGGGAAAACTGCAATATTTCTTAGGAATTGAAGTTGCCAGATCAAAGAAAGGTATCTTCATTTCTCAGAGAAAATATATTCTGGATCTCCTGGAAGAAACTGGCATGTTGGGTTGTAAGCCAGCTGAATCTCCTATTGAAAACAACCACAAGCTACAAGTTGGAATTGGTGATGCAGTTGATTTAGGGAGATATCAGAGATTGGTGGGAAGACTGATATATCTCTCACACACTAGACCCGACATTGCATATGCAGTCAGTCTAGTGAGTCAATTTATGCATGATCCACGAGAATCACACATGCAAGCAGTATTTCGCATCTTGAGATATCTGAAGTCTGCTCCCGGAAAAGGACTGCTATTCGCCAAACATGGTCACCTTCAGATAGAATGCTTTACAGATGCAGATTGGGCTGGATCTCCAAGTGATAGAAGATCCACCACTGGCTACTGTACTTTTGTAGGAGGAAATCTAGTAACATGGAGGAGCAAGAAACAAAGTGTAGTTGCTCGATCAAGTGCTGAAGCAGAATACAGAGCTATGGCTCAAGGGGTTTGTGAGCTTCTGTGGGTACAGAAGATATTAGAAGAATTAAGTCTATCGAGCAAAGAAACACTGTCCTTGTATTGTGACAATAAAGCTGCTATTAATATAGCACAAAATCCAGTTCAACATGATAGAACCAAGCACATAGAGATTGATCGACACTTCATCAAAGAGAAATTGATAATGGTGCCTTGAATTTACATCATGTGACATCTGATAAGCAACTGGCTGATGTGTTCACTAAAGGGTTGTGTCACAGGACCTATCATACTTTAGTTTGCAAGTTGGGCATGTGTGATATCTATGCTCCAACTTGAGGGGGAGTGTTGACATACGTGTAATATTATTAGTGTTATATTTCCTATAACAATGTAATTAATAGTATGGTAGGTAAGGTAGACCAATGGTCACAAGGTTTTTGTATAAATAGATATATTCTTATACAAATATGATATGAAAAAATGTTTCTCAAATACTCTCTAAATTCATCAGTTACCTATCTTTTTCGTTTAATATTTAAAAAAAGAAAAAGAAAAATGATATCTTCTCTTTTAATTTCTTCACCTTTTGACATGCCTAAAGATTTGTCAGAATATATTTTTTAACTACTAGTTAAGGGCCTCAAGGCTTCGGTCTGTTCATGGATTTTTCTTTAAAAATATATATTCGTAATAAAGAAAATAATGGATTAATTTATTTAAAAGGCTTTGAATATGGTATAAATACGATATTTAATTGCATAATGAAATAATTGTTTAATTTTATAAATAAATATTGCATGTTGTAGTCAATTAAAACTTTTTAATAGTCCTTTAACGTTTGTAGAAAAGATAAGCAATTTGGGAACAATTATGATTTTTTAAACTGTTTCTTTTGAATATATAATTTAAACAAAATAATCTTTTATAATCAAAATGTATTAATATTAAAAATCCTACAAATTGACAAAAAGAAATAAGTATTTTTTTTTATTTAAGTAGGGGAAAGTGGCTTGAGATTGTATCTTTCTAGGGATGTCGTGAGTAGTCTTATATTTTGAAGCATGAGACTTTTTCCATCTGGGTTTAACCATCGGCTTGAGGAAGGTTGTAACGTTCTAAAATAAGGCATTACAACCCGTCATGTATCCCCTCTTATATAGGATACGCAAAGGCTCTATTATCCACAAATTAATACAATCATCACCTGTAAACACTCATAGGATAACTCATAGGATATCAAACCTGTTAAAAATAAAAACTCATACTTCATAAAACATAAACTCTTGGTTCAAGCATAAAATCCAATTTGACATCGTAGTCAACAAATTTTACATAAACTAAAAACTGTTTACATTAAAATATCTTCATTTAAAACCAACAATGAATCCAACTACAATCCCAAATGATCAAAACATGTCTTTTCTTAGAAACTTGGTATATGAAGCCTAACTCTCGGTTGGGTAGTCGGGTCCACTATCGTCGTCCCCGCTATCAAAGAATAAATCATAACTGGATAGATCATACACTATATCTTTTTAACCTGTACCTGAAATTTAAAAGAATGAGCGGCGACGCCTAGTACGATAAATCCAATTAAAAAACAAATGCATATGCACATACAAAAGGCATACAATTCATGCACTTAAATTAATGCAAACAATCATATTATTATCTTTCTTAAGCCAACAAAACAACACAGTCCAGAATTAGGTATGCTCTAATCCTGAACTCGGAGTTACTCAGACCCCATTGAAAATCATACAACTCTTTGAAAATAAAAATCATATACATATATGGATGAGTGGATACTCCCCAAACACCCTGATTCCAAAACACCTAATTCTACCGGAATCATATCAAGGCACGAGTCCACTAGGGACAACCTCATACCAAGATGATCAGGGTGCCTCATCAGTATCATTGTCTACCAGGTCTTTACTGGACAAAGCCAAGCACAACCAAAATATACAATTATTCAATCGAATAAAGATTAAGTTTATTAAGAAATTTTGTTACTACAAGCATTCAATCAATACTAAACTTACAGACAAAAACAGCGAGCAAGGATTGGTATACCTTTATTAGTTTCAGGAAATTCAATTTGTATCTCCTAAAATCCTTTATCGACAACACTCAACCATAACCGAATCTCCACAATACTTCAATCAATATTAACAATTCAACAACAAACTCAAATCTCCAAATTCCTGTCAACATCATACATTTATATATTTAACAAGTAAAAGCACGATATAAACAATCCCTAATGTATTATAACTCCCGAAATCCTAACCTGAAAAAGAAAATCATCAAGTTGCACCATCTAACCCGATCAATCTTCGACAATAATCTATAGAATTTATAGATTAACAATTCAACAACAAACTCAAATCTCCGAATTCCTGTCAACATCATACATTTATATATTTAACAAATAAAAACACGATATAAACAATTCCTAATGTACTATAACTCCAGAAATCCTAACCCGACAAAGAAAATCATCAAGTTGCACCATTTAATCCGATCAATCTTCCACAACAATCTATAGAATTTGATAACCCTTCAAAACCCTAATATTCATAACAACAAGAATAATCACATTCATATCAAGAATGAACCTTTATTGAATCTTTTATGTTTAAAAGACTTTACTTACTTGCTTGGATCACCAAACCCGAATCTTTTCTCAAAATTTCGGATTCCACACAAAGCTAGGGTTTTTCTCCAAAAACCTTCATGAAAATCCATAAAACCCTAAGAAAGACTTATGCAATTTCATATTTAATCCATGAGAGAAGGTTAAAATCACTTACTTTGGATTAAAACACCCTCTGGATGATTCTCCAAGCCTAGATCTCCAAGAACACTCCAAAATTCTCTTATACGAAGGAGAAAATGATAAAAGAAATATGTCGAAACTGTCTTTCGCGTCTCGTAATTATATAGATTTGGTCATACGCTGGCATTACACCGGCGGTGTACGTGTAGATCTTACCAGCGTACACCCTACGCTAGCAAAATTTACACGAGCGCTGGCAGCATTCATCGGGGCTTTGATTTCCCAGAACTTCGATCCTACTACATACGCCGGCAAATCCATGCCCTACGCCGGCAACGATCCCAGCCGGTGTTAAAATAAACCCTATGCACACCGGCGGCATTCCACCCAGCGTTAAGAAAATGCTACTATTCCTATCCTACGCCGTCTCTAAGCCGGCAGCGTAGATTCTCCAGGAGGCGGCGTACAATCTGTCAAAAATTGCAGAAATCCGAACTTTAAAATTTGTACTACAACTAAACTTAAACTTTTACAATTTACTTGTTTTGACCTTAAACTCATCCTATATCATCTCATGATTCATAATTCACTATATTTTCATATTTATTTCTGTATTTTACAAAGGTAAAGCTTTTAACAGACTTATGTTGAAGTTCTTGACATGCTTCAATTGCATACTTTCTTTATTTTTTGGGGCTAGAGTTTTATGTTTATTAATTAAATTTATGTAGCTCATGCATTTTTTTTTTTTTTATAATAGTGAAAATCATCATAGTTGCATACATTGTGTATGGTTTTGTTGAGCAATTACCAAAAATCATTTCTTTGGGTCCCATTATTTTACTTGAGAAGTTATCTGAATTGTGGTTTTGAGCCATATGTGCATGGTTTAAGCTGCCATAGGAAGCAATAGATAAGTTAGTTCCATGTAACTTGCTCTTAATTTGCTTTAATATATCATTAGTTTCATGCCATCTTATGGTTTATATAAATTCACTTTAGTGCTTCTAACCTGCTGTATTTTAAAATGAGGAAAAGTATTTGTTTTTTCTGTAAGTATTGTTTAGTCTAGATGGATGGAGCTTTGAATCTAGAAATCCTTGTCAATGTTTGAACTCCTGTTCATGTGAACTTCTCCTATGATGTGATTAAAATATGTCAATGTTGTGTGTTATTGAGGCTACATATTCATATGCATAATTGTTGTTTTAGGGGAGAAGAAATGCTTGAATTCAGAATTATGGCATGCTTGTGCAAGTTAGCTTGTATCACTACCCTCCATTAGGAGCTGGGTAGTATATTTTCCTCAAGAGCATAGTGAGTAGGTCGGTTTAAAGAATTCAAGTTCCTTTTATCAAATTACAATTTGATCTGCAGTACAATCTCTTATAGATTGATGTATAAAGGTGTGGAATAAATTATAAGCATAACAGGGAAATAAATATTTGTATGGAATTGTCATGAGAGAAAATGCATTTTTCATCGTTATTGATGAAATGTTTTCATATTGATTGGGATTTTCCATTTTCATAAGAACTTTTGCATGGGAATCTTGTTTGCATCTACATGTCTTTTAGTTTACAAGTGCTCTATATGTTTCTTCTTTATTCAAAGTTTGTAGATGTATTTTTTTTAATACCTTAACCGAGCTATTTATTTATTTATATTTTTAGGGAAATACTTGACTCATTGCTTGATTGCTTCACTACAATTCCTTCTTGTTGATCAGCAATCAACATACAATTTTATTGCAAAATTTACTATAGAAAATGAAAGATTTTACAGCAAATCATTATAAGTGCTCTTGGTCTTGGAAATATAGACTTATGATCCTGTTTTTAAGTTAAATTTATATCAGATTTCTTTCTCACTGAAGGATAAAATAATTCTATGCTACAGTTGCTTATATGAGATTATACTTGCTAAATCATTGTTGAAAGTGCTGAAGCCTATGGTCTAATGCTCTTTGTGTCTATTACTTTGGGCATACCTTCTGGCTTTGGTTATAATGGCACATGGAACTTTCTTATCGTTATTTCCTCATATAGGTGGCTGCTTCAATCAACAAGGAAGTTGATGTCCACATTCCAAACTATCCTAATCTGTCACCTCAAATCATATGCCAACTTCACAATGTTACCATACATGTATGTTGCTTTCATTTTTTTTTAACCTTTTTTAGTTTTATCTTAATATGGTGGATCAAGTATGATACATCTTGTAAATAACCAGCAGATGTGGAGACAGATGAAGTTTATGCTCAAATGACCCTATAACCTCTTAGTCCTATATATATAATATTCTTATTTTTCTAGTCCTAAATTTCATGGCATTGCTGAAATAGATGTTATCTTCTCATGTTATACTGCTCTAATTTATGTCTCAGCAAGAGAAGAAAAATATATATTTACTCTCCCTACAAAGCTAGGCACTCCGTGTAAGCAGCCAACAAACTATTTCTGCAAGACATTGACTGCCGGTGATACAAAGCACCCATGGAGGATTCTTTGTTCCATGTCAGGTTGCTAAAAAAGTGTTTTCTCCTCTTGTATGTCATACCTTGTTCATAGTTCTTCTGGTCACTAAATATTTTCTTGCTATTCATGCCTTAAAACATATAGTTTATTGTGACTCTAAAAATTTTTTCAGGATTACTCATTGCAACCTCCTGCCCAAGAATTAATAGCTAGAGATCTTCATGACAATGAGTGGAAATTCAGACACATATTTCGAGGTGCATTCCCTTTAAAGGCAGATGACTCTTCTTTGTTATGTTTCATGTGCTTTAAGAATAGATAATTTCTTTCCTTTTTGAGTGGACTTCTTTTTTTTTTCTTTACCCTCTCTTTTAAGCCGTCGATAGTTTGTATGTCAAATCTCTCTACAATGGAAGTCCCTCTCTTGCTCTAGCTTGAGATGTCCCTGTAGTACAAATGGTCCATTTGAAAGTGCTTGAATTGCATTGACTGCCAATGAAGTAACCAGTCAATTGTATTGTTGAGAACTATTGTAAGTGAACTTCATATTAATTATCACAATAGCTTAGCTTGTAGCAAAGTGTGTTTGCTGCCACACCTGTTAGCTAGTGCATTAGGTTACTAAAATGGGGTTGAGGGGTATATTTCTTCAATTAATATGCTGTCTATCTCTTTAAACTTAGAGCTAGGCATACCAGATAAGAGTGGGTTTAGATCATTTATATAAAGGAAATATCAAAATTATGCTAATGATGACACTATTATCAAGCAACTGAAGTGTGCGATGGAGTAATAAATAGGTTTAAATGAAAAAGAAAATTGAAGCTAGATAGATCATTCTTTATCAAAAGAAAAAAATAATTTCGGTTTTGTCGGAAGAGTTAGCAAGAAACTAATTTTTAATGAGGCAGTTAAAAAAAAATAGTGATGTGGATGCCCATGATTATGTATTGCTTCTATTCTTTTTCAAAATCTTACATTATATCCATTAATGGAGACAATATGGTGCATTGCATTGCAAGAATTCAAGCTATGAAGAGCATATGCATTATCATCGGTAAGTTGGGTAATAATCAATTAATCATGTTAGATGTGAATGAATTATTACTGTTGCATCTATGAAGGTTTTCTTGTTGAGGGTTCATAATTGAGCAAAGACCTATTATATGCTGATCTCATACACAAAAGGTGTGCAATAACGTTATGGATAGATTTAAAAAAAAATGAAGCTAGATAGATCATTCTTTATCTAAAGAAAATAATAAGTTCAGTATTTGTGGGGAGAGTTATAAGAAATTTTTTTTTTTTTGGCCTTATAACAAGAAACTAATTTTTACTAAGGCATCTATGAAAAATATTGATGTCGATGACCATGATTATGTATTGCTTCTATTCTTTTTCAAAATCTTGCACAATATCCATTAATGGAGATAATATTATGCATTTTATTGAAAGAATTTAATCTACGAAGAACATATGCATTATCATTAGTAAGTTAGGTAACAATCAATTAGTCATTTTGGATATGAATGAATTATTACTACTCCATTATGAAGGTTTTCTTGTTAAGGGATCATAATTGAACAAAGACTTTTTATATGTTGATCTCATACACAAAGCACAATAAAATATAGTATCTAGATTGGATAGATTGGTGTCAAAGACCTTGCATAATCTCTTTCGAATGATTCAGTGTTTTTTTTTTTTTTTTTGGTTTTTGTCCCTCTTTCTTCTCTTTTGGTTTAACTGATGGGTTTGTATTAATTGGACTTGAGCATATGACCAATCCTAAAAGAGCATGCATTGTTAAGTCCAGTTTATTCTGTTTGGGTAGCTCCAAGACTAGGCTAAGTAGGATTTGAACTTAGGATCTCAAGCTCTTGTAAGTTGGCCTAAAAGAGGTTGACCCTCGGTTAGAAGTATGTATAATTGATATCAGCTAATGGCATAACTTCACCTTAGCTACTTGTTCTATTGTTATGCACAGTTAATTGAGTATTTGTTCTCCTCGTAAAGGCGCAAATGGAATTCCTTCCTTCATGTTACATATGAATATTTATTTCATTTTTTTTCCAATGTTCAATTTAAATTATTAGGTTAGAAATATAATAACAATAACAATATGTTCCAATTTGATCATTGTGGATATAAAAAAGGTATTGTATAATATCAAGTTTATGATATTTAAGATAATAACTCATCATCCTATTAATTACCGTTCTTTTCCTATTTTCTTGTATTGAATTTGCTATTCAATGGTGTTTACAGCTTGCTCAACTAACTGGACTTGTACAATAACTTATCTCAAGTTTTCCTAATAGTTTAGGTTAATTATCATGGGTCTTTTCTCATAATCTCATTCATGTATTTGTAATCATTCAATAATTATATCTACATATTGTGTGACAGCAAATCCAAATGAAGATCCTTCTGTAAGTACACGAAATCCTTCGCCAAATCCATCACTTGGTGATGATGGTGACAATAGTGAGGCAGAAAATTAAAGACTCAGTCTTTTGTTTTTGGTTTTTGGTTTTTTGATTTATGTTTTTTGGCTGAACCAACTGGCATGAATGGAGTCAAATTGATGTGATAAAGTATGTACATATGCAAATTTTGATATAATTTGGAGCTTGTGCTTATATTTCCTGTAAGAACACTAAACAATATTGTTCAATGTTTTTTTTCTTTACTGTAAAGATGGTCATGATGATCCTTAAGTTTTTGTGTTATTAGATCTTATTATATATTGAGCGCATTGTATGCTCCAAAACGTACTAGTGATATTTATTCATAGATAAATTTTATGTGCAGAAGTAATAACATATATAAATTTTATTGTGATAAAAAATGTGTATATTACTAATTATGCAAATAATGTACAATAAATAAGTATATATTAGCAAATCAAACCGAGTTGAACATGAATGCCCATCTCTTTTCAACAAGAATAGCCACGTAAAAACGTCACTAATTTAAAATAATAGCCACGTTTAAATTGTGGTAAATAGAAGATTTGTTATGTTTATAAATTGCCATTTTTGTCCAATGAACATATATAAAGGTTATTCAACCTATGTAAGGCCACGATTAAACATCATCTATTTAGTAATTCACCTACGTGTACATGTTACTAATAAAAATATTTACCCATGTGTAAACGTCGCTGATCATAAATTTCCCTCCTTTTATATTTAGCTCGGTAGCGATTAATCATATTTAGCCACACTTAAGTGTGACCAATAATGATAGTAGGCCATGTTTAAATGTAGCCGAATAAAGTGTACTTGGCTACAAAATTTATATTAGTGACGTTTTAAGTTTTAACATTACCTATCAAATCTACAATGGACTTTTTGCGAAGTTTATAGGCTACGTGTAAAAAAAACATGACAAAAAATATTTGGTCACGTTTAATTAATGTTTAGCCATGTTTATTAGATGTAGTAAAAGGTTCATTTTGTTGTAGTCGAGACACTAAATTGGACACAAAATTTAGAGGGTAAATACCATCATTATCCGATGGATGAAGGCATGGTGTCCTATTTTATACCTTTCTTAAAGAAATTTTAACACCATGTAATAGAGAGAAGAAAAAACCTAAAATAATATAAATAACACATTTATTGAAAGAAGATCATCAAATCCAACTTTGAAATATTACAATACAAACACGTCACTAAGAAATATAAAACAGTAAATATCTTTAAAATACAATGAAAACCAATATTAAGATATTAAATTTAACTCGAAAGACTACCGACTATCTAAAAATTGTCTAATTCAACACGAAAATAGGTTTTTTTTCTCATATGTGTTATTTATAGGGACAAATTAACTTAAATAGCTAATAAAAAAGAAAAAAAAGGTGCTTATCACTAAGTTATACCATGTAAAAGAGGTTGAACATCTGATGAAGCAAAACACTCGTATTGACTTTAAGCCTAGCTGATGTTGATCTAAAGATGCCTTGGCATTGGATTTGCATACAGTTTTCTTCTCTTTCTTGGACATTAGGTAAGTGTCGGAGGTTTTTTACCCTCTCTAATTCTACAGTCACTTCTTTCATGGTGGGCCGATTTTTTCCACTTAATTGCAGACATCTTCTTGCAAGGTTAGCAACAAGAAAAATTTCTTCCTCTGTGCCTTGATTTAAGACATGAGCATCCAAGATATCAAATAAATGGCCATCTTCCATTGAAATAATGAAATGTGTAGCTAAATTTCTACCTTCCTCCTCTCTTATTGCAGAAATAGGCTTTTGTCCTGTTAAAAGTTCAACAAATACTACTCCAAAACTATACACATCACTCTTATCTGTAAATTGGTATGTTTGAAAGAATTCTGGATCAAGGTATCCAATGGTTCCTTGTACTAATGTGGTCACATGAGTTTGATCAAGAGACACTGACCGTGATGTACCAAAATCTGCTATCTTTGCACGATACTTTTCATCCAAGAGTATGTTGTTAGACTTGATGTCTCTATGATATATGGGCATTGATGCTGCTGAGTGCAAATAGCAAAGTGCTCCTGCAATTTCTATTGCAAGTTGTAAACGCACCTCCCAAGAGACTAAGTACTCATTGTTTGATTCATGAAGGTATTCATACAAATTTCCATTTGGTATGAACTCATACACAAGAAGAGGAATTTCTGTTTCCAAACAACATCCAAGTAGTTTCACGATATTTCTATGATTTATTTGGGACAGAATCATAACTTCGTTTATGAATTGCTCAACATTCCCTTCATCAATGTCCAAAGCTTTCTTTATCGCTACTATTCTTCCATCTGTCAACATTCCTTTGTAGACAGTTCCTTGGCCCCCTTTTCCTAGAATTCTACTCTCGCTAAAGTTTTCAGTAGCCTTTTGCAACTCCTTTTCAGCAAATAGTTTTCCCTTTTGAAGATTTCCCTCAGGTGACAATAGTTGTTGTTGTAGTAGGAGCCCTCCATTTTGTTTAAAATGCTTTTCTTTAAGCTTCTTTTCTTTTCTTTTCTTAATAATTTTATATAGCCGCCATCCCAGAAGAATTAAGAGAAGCGCTCCTATAGTAGAACCAACACCTGCAAAATAAATGATACTAGTGAAATAACTATGTACTTTGTATTGATAATTTTTTTTAATTGGAATAACATATGCTTAGATGCATTGTCTTTTGTAATTCCAAAATAATATATATGAAAGAGGGATGAAATTGTTTATTTATATGTTTTTAAAGTCAAGTTTAATTGCCTTTCATGGTGTTTTCATGCAGTCTCTTAGTAAAAAATACATTATTTTCGTGATTTTTTTTTCCTATAGGACTAAATGAAAAGAATGATAGAAATAGCAAATATTGGTTTGAATTTATTGGAAGATTTGAAAAGAAGAGTAGTAAAAGTGGAGATTGGATGACTTCATTTTAGTACTCTAATGTCACTTTGGTACATAGGAATGATTTGAAATAGAATGGATTGGAATGGAATGAGTTTGGGAATGGCAAATCCATTCTTGAAAGATTATATGGAATGGAATGGAATGGATAAAAAGTATAATTTCTAGTAATATTCTTAGTAATAAATGCAATATATGAATACATGATAGGATAAAAAAGTAATTACACTACATGTAATTAATAAAGGTAGAATGGAATCGTGATTCCATCTTCTTAAAGGCAGAATTAAATTCCTCTTCAAACCCGAAATCGTCGATTCCAAGAAATCGTAATTGCAGCTTCCAAAAACACTTCAGAATAAATATTGGGAAAGGGAATGGAAGCCAGAATCGCAATTCCATTATGGTCCATTCTTGCATACCAAACGAGCCATAAGAATTCTATATAAATTGTAAGTTTATTAGAAATGCAAAGGTAATCTTTTATAAACTTTGGCCTATAAAAGTATGTTTTGTTTGAACAAGGCAAGCCTTGCCCTAAATAAATCCACTTATAGATCTTCATGCATTTCAACTCTAATTTTACAAAATCAAAGTCCTGTCCACGCATTTCACCAAAGTTATTCAAAAAAGAAAAACAACTTTCTTATTATCATTAAACCCACTTGAACTAAAGCATAAACTTTCTTTGATCCAATTAGTATCCATTACAACTTGTATGGTGGAGTGGGGGTGTTTGTTGGGGTCGAAATTAGATCAATCTCGTTGAGGAACCAATGTTGATACCATTTTGCTATAAAATCTTGGCAACCAAAGTATTCCTTTGATCCACAGGTTTTTGAAGCATGAAGACAAGGAAATTCATGCGACTTGTACACAATGATCTATATCTGTATGAGTGTTTTTTACTATTTTTCACTAGAGTTTCCTTTTCAGTTTTGTGTATCATGGGTATCATCAGTGGCTTTATGAACCTATCATGCTCTTTTAATATTAATTAAGGACAGAAAGTACCAAGCATTTGAAGTAGTGATATTACGCACTATTTTAGGTTTTATTGCTATAATTGAATTCACATTTTTTTATATTCTTAATGATTTCTTTGGAATATAACTAATTACTTCAAAAATATACACGGATAGTTAGTGATTTTGAAGGCATATTTATGAATTAGCTCAGCCTTAACTTATAAATTGGATGATGGGAAAAAAAATGTAAATCATTATGTATGGTTCTTCAAAGCTCAATGCGATTATGGATCGGCACTTAGACACAAAAATATTTGGCACTAAACATAGAAAATACATATATTAATAAGAGAAGATGTTGGTATATAATTAAATGAGCCAGATGTATCATTGTTTTTATTATTATAAGTGGTTTCTTTAATTTTCATACCTAGTAGTGTAACTTGTCTAATAATTAAAAGGCCTACATCCACTAAATAAGGGAAGCTAGAGGTATAAAATTATTTGCAACTTGTTCACTTGGAGAGTAGAATAAGGAGGAAATTGAATTTTAGTTCAACACATGAATGCATTCATAGGATTATAATGACTATTATAATATTTATTTGATATAAATGGAGTGAAATAATATAAAATATCTATAATATCTCTTGTATTTATTGCAAAGAGAGAAGTGTATATGTGATATTTTCAAAATAATGGTATTTATGATAAAGTTAAAAGATAAGTTATTAAAGGGCAATTTGTGGGTATAGAGATATGAATTGAAAGTTGAGGGGAATTTTTTTTTAATAGTGAATTTTGCAAAACTAACAAGTGTTTTTTCCTTTCCTTTTTCTTTCTTTCTTTTTTTTTTTTTTTTGTTCTATTTTTGTTTTGAGATCACCTTGTCTCAAATGGAAAGAGATGTATAGAAAGACTACTTCATCTAGGTTTATTATTATTATTTTTTTCCCTTTTCCTGCATTCCTATTTTCATACTAACCGACTTGCAAGAACATCAATAGAGTATTAAAATTAGAGGTTATTACTGCTTGGTTCGTTTTGTATTTATTTATTTTTTATTTTTATCCCTTTTTATTAATCATTATTTCATTTGTGCAATAATTGAAACCACAAACCTATCATGACCAGTTTTAGCCTTCTGTGTGGATCCACACAATCAGCCCCTCCTGGTTTATTCACGCACTTTCTTGGACAAGGATTAATGTCTGCGTCCGCACATTCATCAATATCTGTATTAAAAAAAATTAAAATATAAAGTAAGTTTAGCATCCTTCTGTTTTAAATGAAAACAAGTTCATATTTAGGAAAAATAAAATAAAATAGAATAAATATCTATTTTGATGGAAAGAATAATATATATCATAAAAAAAGGACCAATTCACTTGATAACCAGTTGCTTAGAAGCATGTATATCATTCGCCGAATATGAATTGAAAGTTGAGGGGAATTTTTTTTTAATAGCGAACCCATAAGTCTTGATCATATAAGAATATATTCGAGTTCGAAAAGCACCTCTTAAAATCAATTAATAAAACTTGACATCATTAATAGGGAATTAATTAATAAATTAATTATTAAGATTATTTAAAATTTAAAATAACTAATAATATCTCAACATAAAATATCTGTAACAGTATTAGGAGGAGTAAGTTGATAAAAGTTGAGAAAACGTAAATGAAGAAGTTAGAAATTCCCTTTTATACTTTATTTGATGGCTGTTATTAGAAAAAGCAAAATAGTAGATGCGAATGTAATCGGATGGGAAATGAAGAAAATAAAAATTGATATATATATATATATATATATATTTTGGTTCGACTAAATTCCTTTTACAGAATTAATAATTGATAGAAGTATATATATTTTTTGGTCTAAATATTTATCAATTTTTTATGTTATCATTTATGTAAAATATTTTAATGATTTTTTATGACTTTTTTTCTGGTAATTATTAATTAACTGATAACATAACAGCTACTGTTACTTGTCCGTTCAAACCCTCTTGGTTAAAACACGGAATTGTTCTCACAAAATATAAATAAATAAAACAACGAAATCATAGAATTTTTCGATAAGCTGTCACGCGTAACCTCTCGCAATTCGAACTTTTTCAAATCTCATCATGTTATTTGAACATCTTAAGGCACTACGTTGCAATTTTCACCTAACGATACTATAATTGGGTAGAAAGCAAAGGAAGATCTTACCTTGGCATCCATTTATCAAATATGGGTTCCCCTCATAACCAGAAGCGCATCTACATGAATAAATCGTCCTGGTGTCATTATCATATGTCCCATAATTGTCGCAGTAGTAGTGAACCTTTGGTGAATCCCAATCATCCAACACCAACTGTTTCGCAAGCTTACTAGTGTTTGAGATTCCCCAGAATAGTGCTACAGGGACATACCCTTCCATTTTCAGTTGATCTAGACCTGTAAAGTAGGGCCAGGAGTCGGACCATGATTCACTCGCCAGAAAAGCATAGTTGCACTGCCGGTCATTTATCCCAGTTGCATCCTTTGAAATATTGGTGAAATCCACAGCCAACTCCTGCAGACCGGAGGGTACCGTGGCTTGGCATCTGCTGGAGTTGTCTCCGGGGCTACACTGGAGCTCGCAACCCACGAAAGAAAGGTCGCTCTTCCTCATCATAGCTTTAGCATTGCAGCCAACTGCAAGGAAGTCATTGGATGTCGAAAAGGCGAATGGGCTCCCTTTTAGACTCGGTGGTTGACGATTCCCATTCGTAGAGCAATCGGTGTCATTTGAATATACTATCGGATAGCTGACATTGACTTTTCCAGATCTGATAGTATAATAATCACCGGTCCTATTATAATCATATATGGAAAGCGAAATATTAAGTACCTTCAAGTTGAGCTTCTTTAGAAAAAGGATGGGAATTGTTTCAATTTGGCACTCTATCTCGTACCAATCTTCCAAGAAACAGTCGGGTCTACCCATTCCAAATGGGTAGGGAATCGTTATATTTCCGCACTTATCTCTACAATTGGGCATCGACATGCTAGGAGATGATAATACTGCATCTGTCATCAAGACAAAAAGGAGGATGAAAACAAGGATATCTAGTGACAAATTTCTTTCAGCCATGTCTATTGAACCGAAGGGTTTAATATGATTCGTACTGATGAAGTGGAGGAGATGATGATAATGCTTTTTATAGTGTGAGGTTGCTAATATCTTTCCATGGAAAATTTTAAAGTTCTGTGAATGTGCAGAGAACTTTCGTGTTTTACATTTATCTTTTATTAGTTATTAATAAAAACAATTAAAAAATTTTAAAAGAAATAATGTAAAAAAATTAAATTAAAATTTATTTTCCCTTTTTTTTTTTTTTTTTTGCAAATTTTCTTTTGTTTATCTATTGCAGTTATTTATTATTTATTTTTGATTAATAAAAGAGTCTTAATTTAATTCTAATTGTAGCTTTATATTTAGTTTCGAAAGTTCCTATGGTTATCAAAGTTATATGCCAAGTTCATCATTCTTATATCGTCTTAGACGTTCATAAAATTAACGTTTTTTTTTTTTTTTTGTTGAGTCAATAAAACTAATTAAATATTATTATTCGAAAGTTTAAGTTTCTTATTAGACCGTGAAATACACACTATAAATTCCTAAAATTTGTTCATAACGTTTAATTCGTTATGAATATTTAAGCAATTTTATAAACTTATTAAGTAAGTTCCTAAAATCACTATATTTTCGGAAAATCAATCAATGTACATAATTTTGCTTAAAGTTCATAAGTACACTGAATTATTCGTAAACCTCTTCACTGTAATTTGTAAAACTACTCAAACTTCTAGTAATTTTACTCAATAATTCAATAAAAGAGAAAATAAACTTTCGTCTATGGAACTTTACAAGGCTTCTCTTTTCTGACGTATGATGATTGGTTGGTTTTGCACGATTTATCTGATAATCAACATATAATATCTTAACTATATATGGCAACGTCAGAATTTGAAATATAAATAAAAATCCAAAAAACCAGCTGCTTTTAGTTGTAAACTGGCACCTCATTTCTAAGAAACGTAGAAGGAGCAAACAAAGTAGACTCTGGCTGCGAAGGGCTGAATATGACTCGCTTTGAAGCGTAGGGAATTTAGGGATAAAGAGCAGCAGAAAAAAATATATATATATATATATTTAGTCTAATACATATCTAAGGTTCGTATACAAAATAATTACTAATATACTGCTTAAATGAAATTAATTATCAATTTCTAATAATAAAATTGCATTTAAGAAACCGGATGTTCAATTTTACACAAAAATCGCATAAAAGAATCGCAATTTAATGCTTAAGTACCGTCGCAATATCGTGATTATTAATTGCGATATAAATATTTCTACGGATATCGCGATTATTAATCGGATATTGTTTTGTACGTTTAACCATATATCGCGATTAATAGTCGCGATATATACGCGTATATCGCGTTCTAAAGACGCGATATACATGCATTTACTGTTTATTCATATATCCTATGATAAAAATGCGATTTTGGTGTGGTAAATTAGTAATTATTTTCATTTTGACCTTATTTAAGGAATTAATTTCAATTAGTGTTCTAAACAAGAAATTAATTCTATATATTTTTAAATAAAACAAACCCTAAATCCTCAATTACGGATCCATGCAATCCAATCAAATTAGAGTGAATAGAATTACCTTTTTGATGCTTTAGAATTTGAAATTTTGGATACGAGATGTTGCAAACGCTAACACACTCTACTATATTCGCACGAATGAATTTTCAATCAGATCTTTATGCATGTGCTAGCACATTAGGACAATTCCGAATTTTTTGGGAATCTCTCTTAATAGATTCTCTCACATTTTATGTTACAGAGTTTCTCTGTAATTCTAATGTGATGGCAAGCGTTTATGAACCTTTGATAATTACAGTCTTATAATTATCTGATTAATGATAATGAAGAACAGAATCAAAACATGGAACATGCTATATAGGAATCCATGGTGTCATTAGATCAAAGGACTAAAATAACACTATAATGAGAAATACTTATTGCATTGATCCATATAGCATTCTCATATTTGGTCATTCCAATACAATATACTCTTACATGTATTCATGTGATGAATCGATATCTCATATCTATGATCATGATTCGACCAATATACTAGTCTTAATTTATTAGTATTCCATATAATGAACGACCAGGGATGTTTTAGAATAAAGTTATTTCTTGTCTTATGGTTTTACTATTAAAGTCCCATACTTTAATAACATAAGGAATAACGAATTTATTCAAGGAACATTTTTCATAAAAAAAAAAGGCCAATAACAACTTTGATAAAGAAAATGACTTATATTATAAAATAATAAATATTCAGATGACATAGAATCCATATGGCCTAAGGCACATCACTAGTATGAAGTCCAGGGGATGACGTTTTGTTTTAAAGTGTGAAGCTGCTATTATTTAACCATGGAAAATTTTAAGGTTCCACATCGCATCTCCACGGAACTTTCCAACTAGTTCACTTTGTCGAAACCACAATTTTATTATAGTTTTATTTTTTTTCTAAAATGATACCATGATATTAAATTGTCCATTATAACAATTCTATAAGTAATCTTATACTACCAAAATTATCAACTAACCAGTCATCATTTAAACCTATAAACAAGTGTTCAATGCTAAAAATAATTTTATTCAAAAATACCTCATTTAAATAAAAAATTAACAATTGAAAATCTTATTATATTTTTATTCTACTCCTCTACGATATCAGTTCCATTAGTAGGCATGATAAATATGCCATGTCGTGTTGTCCTCAAGCCAAATTTTGCATGCTTTGTGTATTTTTGCTTTTGCAGGTCCAGGCCAATCATGCTTGCATGGCATAGTTCGTACGGTTTGTATGGTTTTATTTTTTTGCTATTTCCAAACAATGGTTTTTTTTTTCGAAGGTTTTTGAAATTTAATTAAACTAATTATTCAAATTAGTTTTAAAATATTTACATAGCAAATGTAATGAATAAATTTTACATTTAAAATAAATAGAATTTAGATGGTGAATAAAGCATGACTTGTTACTCCATTAACAATAATATGCATTGCATTATTAATTATGTTTTTATCAAAAAAACATAATTAACTTCATTCTAGAAAAAAAAAATTTGTGCGAATGTGATAATTGGCCACTTTGTTTATTGCTTTAACTATCAACTCCGCTCAGGGGCTGATATATTGATGGTGATCGTAGTAGAGGACACTTCGGTTGGTAGTTTGCCTAACTGAATAACTGATCAATCTAGGTATCATGGCTTTAAGCATTTCCCCATTTTTTAATTGGAAATTGTAATTAAGGTTGTAAACAAGTCGAGTTAAGTCGATATAGTACCAAGCTCGAACTTGACTCGAACAAAAAACTCGAAGCTCGAACTCAAACTCAAATTCAACT
Organism: Combretum micranthum; assembly: GCA_024138025.1. Taxonomy (NCBI): domain Eukaryota; kingdom Viridiplantae; phylum Streptophyta; class Magnoliopsida; order Myrtales; family Combretaceae; genus Combretum; species Combretum micranthum. The sequence continues at coordinate 37,205 of JAMXBD010003208.1, read as the reverse complement.
CGATTTAATATCGATATCTAAGGAAATCTTTTCTGATGTGGAAGATTAGATAACACTATGACCACAGAGCATACTAAAAGTAACTCTTGGCTCAGATACCAATTGTTGTGGAAGCAAAGCTAATATTTCTGCACAAAATATAATTTTATAGATGTATATAGAGTGAATTATTGTACTAAAAATCACATTGAGTTAATTCCCAAGAAAGGTTGGAGGGGTCACAAACAGTCCCACTTAAAATCCAATCTCCTCAGATATAATTTCCCTCTAAATATAATTTAATAGCACAATACAGTAGTACAACCATGCTCTATAATAGCTATTAAAGGAACAATAAAATAAAGAACATTAGAAATTAACAAGGTTCGGCCAATTATGCCTGCGTCCTTGGACACTATCAAAACTTTTATTTCACTCAAAAGGACTCAAAAGGACTACAAAGTGAAATATTACAAAATAGAGAAAGAGGAGAATTTCTTTTGAAGTGGCTAAATTACAAAAATTTAGATGATTTGCTAAGTAGGAGGAGGGGTCCTTATATTGCTTTAGGAATGCCCCACCATCTTCAAAATTTTTCATGTGTGACATATTGCTTATATGCGTCCCACATTACAACATTGTTTTTTCATCTTTTCAATGTGGGACAACATCCCACTTGATATTTTCCATGTCGGATGAGCCACTTTCTTCAACATATTGAAGTAAATCAAATGAAAACCAAAATTGTTCTCTCTTTTCAAGTTCGGTTAGTAACATTAACGATAGCAATGACAGAAAAGAAAGAAAATGAACAGAAGAGATGGCGATAGATAAAGAAACAAAATGTGTATATATATATATATATATATGGTATACATAACCGTATATAAACCTATATATGGTTAGGGTTGTATTTTTATTTTTTTTAATATGTGTCAATTTCATATAATTCTATTATAATTTTATTCTTGTAAAAAAGTTATTACTAGAGGTGAACAGGTATAGGATAGGGTATAAAGTAGTATTTGTACCCCATCCTGTAAGGTACATGATATTGAATTTTGTATTCGGAATCTATTTTGTGGCTCCTTATACCCACCCTATACCATGTAAAACTTACATGGTCAAGAGTATCCTATGGAACCTGTAATTTTTTTTAAGCGAAATTTTCATATTTTTTTCTTTCTTTTTAAAACATCAAGTTGGTAGTCTTTGATATATTTCTACGTAATATGTAACACTGTCTTATTTTTATATATTCAAATAAATCACATGCAGAAAGAAATATAAAAAGTGATTTGTCAATATCATAAGTTTTACAATATATAGAATCTATTCATGCATGAAAGTTGAAATATACAATCACTACCAGTGGAACCTATTTATGTGATATTAAACAAAATTATGAAACTTGCACCAAATTCCAAAATTAAAAATGTTGGAATTACTTTCATATATTAATTGAAATTATAATATAAACAACATCTTTATATAATTTAGGAGTTGAAGTACCGTATATTACCATAATTCTTCTAAAACTAAAAAAAAAAAGTCATTCTAAAATAAAACAGTACAAATCATTCTATAATAAAACTTTATGAAATGTGGTTTATAATTAATAATCTTGAATATAAATGGTTGCAAAATAAAAAAATGAAATATCATTATTTATTATATATTAATAGTATACTATAATATTTAACAAGAGGGATACATGATATCCTGGAACTTATACCTTTTATAATATAGTACATAATTCAGGATGGGTACATGGTACAAAAACCTCATATCCGTATCCTATATTTTATGAGAGCATATTCTAAAAAATATATACTCATACTCTATCCTATGACCTTAATACCTATTCCGCCATTCGGACTCTACCTAGTTGAGATTGGTCCGATGGTATCCTACGTAAAAGGATTACTCACTCACCCCTAGTTATTATTGTAATTACTTGCTCATAATAATAATTCCATTAAAAAATCATATTATAAAAAAAATTAAATAATCATTCATCACTCTAAAACAATTGCTAGAGTTTATTTTTAAAAATATCTTTATTAAAATATAAAAAATTAATAATAATATAAATTCTATTGTAATTTTATTTCATTATTGCAAACAACAATTATATTACCCTCATTTTGTTCAGTGATCTTATTGCTGGGTTTAATGTTTGTCTTTAATTAGGAGTGAAATTTAAAATGATCGTTGGGATGGAGAAGTAATAGTTTGTTTACTGTGTTAAAGGTACTCGGGTAGACGGTAGAGTAAAAGTTGGGTTCTCTTAGTTGGCTTTTCGGAGATATATTTGTGGGATTTATTTTCAAGCAGAATTGTATCTTGAAACTGGGTATGGCTGTTCGTCTTTCCCAAGATATTGTTAAAAGTTTACAATAGTGAAAAGTGATGAGAGTTGATTTGCAGGTTTGCTAAGTGGTACATGGTGCATAATGTTAGAATGCGAACAAAAAATTAAGGGACACTCAATTTGCTATTAATTAATTAAGTTTGCTCATTTAATATTTAAAACAAATATTAGCTGTTAAAACACATTTCCGGAAGACATACCAGATTAAAGATGTGTATAAATTAATTCTCTCTCTACTTATTATGTTTATAGAAATACATTAACATTTTACGACATTAAAGACTATTCCGGAAAATTGTCCATAACGAAAGAAACCAATTTCTCCTTCTTTTCCTTTTTAATTTTTTTCTTTTTGTTTATCGTGGCCCAAATTGGGTAGTATAGACATCATCACGGCTTTGTAACTGAACCCAATCAAACCAGAATTAGAACTGCCTGTTTCGGATCTTAAAATTGAGGAACCAAAACTGAAACCATCTCTCACAGTTCTAATCCAGTTCTATAGAACAATTGTTTTTCGGTTCCGGTTTCGAAACCGTGGAACCGTCTTTTTAATAAAAATAAAAGAAATAAATTTTAATTTTTAATAAAATAAATTTTAAAATCAAAATAATTATTGGATCTAAAATGATTAAATTATTTAACCAAAATATAAAAAAAAATTATTTAGAATGCACATTTATATGTATACAAACACATTCAATATCAATTATAGTTAGTATTATGATATTGTAAAATATTTAAAACATAAAAAAGAAAATTAAAATGCAAAAAATAGTCTCACATTATTAAAAAAATGAATTTTGCTTTTAGGAGAAGTTTATTTAAACTAATTATATATGATTTTAAGCTATATTTATTTATGTTGTTGATAATAACATATTAAATATTATAAATAAGTAATAAATTTTACTATTTATATGAAATAATTTAAATATGAATAATTATATATTTAATATTATTATTTTTTTTTTTTCAATAAAACCGGGTGGAATTGCCGATTCCACTGATTCTAGACCAAAGAACCACCTAGGAACTGTGAAACTGGTGGTTCCATAGCTGGTCCTGGAACCAACCAACTAGTCCGATTCCGATCTGGAACTGCCAGTGATGATTCTGATTTAGCTCTCGGTTTGGAACCGAACCATACTTATGTTTAGGATAGCATATTATTATTATTATTATATTTTTTGGACATAGGATAGCATATTAATATGGGGGGGGGGGGGGGGGGGGGGGGGGGGGGGGGGGGAGGGGGAATGAAAGAAAAAAGATCAAGCTGAATTATTATAAAAAACCATTTTGCCTCCAATCCAAACGGAGTTTTTTGAGTGTATATGTTGATTCTTTTGTGAGGAGACCATAACGAAGAGTGCTAGAGTAGAGGAAGAATTATTTTCACTATTTCTTCATTCATCTATTTTTATCTTTCCCTTTCAACAACCTTATACGGTAGAATGGTAAACAAGGCAAATATTCCAAAAAGAAGCTGCATACTTAGAAAATAATTTGTCTAAAGATTTTCTCGAGAAAAAAAGGAAGAAAATATTTCAAATCCTACTTCGTCATTTAAAAAATTATTTATTTTTTTATTTAAACTATTTTCCATGGCTTTGACTACCCTGCTTATATCTTTTGTTATGGCTTTTTTTTTTTTTTTTTTATAGGAGAGTTAATTGATCTGGATATCAAGCTTGGATTAATATCCATTCAGTCGTCAATCTTTATTTGGGTCGTTTGAACGTCATTGTATATTGGATTATGCATAATATCTTTCATGTTATTAAAGCTTCACAATCTAGAAGCCAACGTACAACTTTAGTCCAAGAAAACGTGGCAGATGAACTACAACAGTTTATTTATTTTCAAATTAAATCATAATTCTTTTTTTTTTTTGTTTTGGTTTTTTGCTGGTTTTGAGTTGTTAAATTCACATAATGCTATTAAACTAAATTGATCATTTTATGTAAATTTTGTGCAGACTTGATCGATTATGGTTCAATTCAAATATCATCATATTACAAAATCCCATATGACGTGTGGTGAGTTTATCTTCTAGAGTTTTTGAGGGAATCAAGCTCATAAGTTTGGGAATAAATGAGAGTTGTGCGCGTTGAGATCGTGCCATGATATCTTCTATTGCATGTGGCTGATGCCATTGCTCTTGTCCAACTTCTTCTTTGTCTTGTCATGAAGTTTAGTTGTTCGGTCAGTACTTTCTACTTTTTTTCCCCTAACTCTTCCCAACTTTTTTTTTTGTCACACGCATTTTTTAACTTTTTTTTTCTCCACACGCAACGCTGATATATCATACACTAATTTTATATTTAAATCTAAAGTCGGTTGATTTTTATTTGTATACTCTTTTTAGCTAGCAAATAACTCAAAATTTCACTAAATGATAGGATGTTTATTTAGCTAATATAAAGTAGTATAAAAGTAATTTAAAGGGATTTCCCTTCCGCTTCATGGCCCATCAGGTGAAAATATATAGATTTATTGGTATTAAGAAGTTATGTATGTGATGTAAGTGGTAAGTAAGAATAATATCACATGATTAGCTATAAAAGTGGAAAAGAAAAAGGATTTTAATTAAATAGTTAACAAATAAAAAAAATGTAGCTTTAGAAATGGGTTACTCGGGTAGACAAGAGGGAAAAGTTCGTCCAATTCAAGCCCTCATTCACGTCAAAATTAATTCGTGATGGAATCTGAAAAGGACTCAGATAAATGCTTCTTGACCTATTACTTAAGAATTCGTCGGTGAAGAGAAATGGTGAAAAGGCATCAAAGTATAGAACGTGAACCATACATGTAAGTAAATATTTGTATAGATCAACATATTTAAGGATGTTGGCAAAAAAAAAAAAAAAAAAAAAAAAAAACCAACATTTTTAAGGAATATGGCGTTGTTGGAAAAAAATAATGCACCATGATAAGTTAGTTCTTGTTAATAAAAAATATTATTACAATATATATGCCGATCTTCGTTTTCTTTCAACAAATATTGTTGTTACTTCTTCCTTTTTTTTTTTTTCTTTTGAAATCCATTTTTATCATAACCCTAAATTATCCTTGGCGGGACTGATACTAGCCTTAGATGATCTTCGAGTGACTAACTTTCAAAATACTTACTATTAAGATTAAAAAACAAGCTTTTTCTTTTTTGCACACCAATGTTATAATACACATGAGGAAAAAAAAAAGTATGATGAAATTTCTAAATCCGTTACCTTATCATTTTTTGTCCTTAAATTTACATCATCGAGCACTATATCTGTTATTTAGGTTGCTATTAAATTGTTGGTAAGGGGCAGCCACATTTGTCATTGGTATATAATTAGTTAAGTATTATATTAGTGATCATTCAATCAAGTTGCATATTTGATCCGTGTGGGAAGTGCTTCTTCTATAGAATAATGTTTCTTTTCTCTCTCTAAATGTTGAAAATGAATAAGAGTTGTTGAATATTTATAGACACCTGGTATGGATGATAACTGTAAGATCATCTTAGCGATTAATAGAAGAGATAGAGAAAATTCAATTATACTTATCTTGAATGAGTTAGCTATAGGTTAAAGCCAATAGTTGTCTTCTTGCATGCATGAGCTTACTTGAAAGAGATTGGATGTAGTGGATCAATCTAACGTTCTTTGTTCTAAGCTCACCAAGCCAAATATTATCAAGTCAACCCAATAAAGTGGACTAGACTTGATGGACCTTGTTACGTAGCCCATGAGTCAAGCTAAATAATAATATAATAATAATAAGAAGAAGAAGAAGAAACCCTTTACAAAGGTTAAAATAGAATACCAATACTATGCAGAGTAGTTTAAAATAGAATATCAAACTCTCAAGTTGATAAAATAGAGAATTAATATTGTGTTAAGTGGTTCAAGTAAACAATTATGTCATTATTAAAGGGTCCAATCTCTTCAACTCAATTAAAGATGTTACAATGGTGTCATGACAAGATCCATAATTGTCTGACCTGTAGTTTTCTCCCATTTAAATATATGTATTTGTTTTAACCAAAAGACACTCAATTATCATAATTTGCTATCATTTTGATGAAATCAAGAGTCTTTAAATATAATTTTGACCCGACTCAGTCTCATATATCATGTGGTAGTTAAAATAATTGGTATTGGCATGGCTTGTATACTTGGAGTCAATGGATAAGTCGTAGTCACAAACTCAATAGTATATGAAATTCTAGTAAAAGTCATTGAAAAGCAACATGCACATCTGGATTCATTGTTAATACAACAACTAGAATGTTAATATGCTTTCATCAATAATGGCCGACCAAGTTAAATTACTTTCAGCTTTGTAAGTGGAGCAGATTCTAATCATCCCAATATAAATATTTTATGTGATATTCGCTTTATATGTATATCAAATAACTAAAGAAATGATGACATGTAAAATATAAAAAAAAAAAAAAATAGATATACGTACATTTTTCTTACAATACTTCATATTTTAAGCAAGCTATGTATGAAAAAGAAAGGAGCTCGATTTTTCTATGGATTCCAACCTATTGATTATTTAATAAGTACTTGGTGAAACGATAAAGTTAGGTGGTTATCAAACAGTAATTATGCTTCTTAATTTTTCAGAATCCTAACATGTAATGGAGGGATGTATCGAGGAGGAGGATGAGCTTATGCTTTCGTATTGCAATCATTTTGCAATATGGTCATGTTCTCCTTTAAGTATTATTAAGTTAAACGACGCACCATTAAAAATTTCAATAATTTAATTAGAAATATACAACTTTACCAGGACAAGCATATATTTTTCTTACGCTAGAGGTCGTTGCGGGCTTGCGAGGATCATTTTTGTGTGGAGTCCATATTGCAGCTAGTCATAGTGAAGACTTTTATATGAAACATCCTTTTTTTATGGTGAAGACTTCAATGATAATTTTCTTCTTTGCCATCGGATCCCTTCCTAATTCCTATTATACATATTATCAAGGAAATAATAATGAAAACACAAGTCCTTCTTAAATATCAATGTCAACATCATTTGAAGGATTATTTGCCTTCATTTTCTTGAATTTTCAACAAACAAAAACCGATTCCCTAAACTTTGGAAAAAAAAATAGTTGGTAAAAAAAAAAAAGAACTTTGGAAAAAATTTCTTTTATGATTTGTTATTTCTTTTCAATGGTCATTACATTGAGCTTTGGCAACCTAGGTTAGATATACAGCTCCTACATTGTTCATCAAAAACCGTAAGAGAAGCAACTGAGGATATCTAACAACAAAATTATTTGCAGCTATGTTTATGCATGTGAGTTGTTTAATTGTAGTGGACTCTAACTGTAAAGCTAAAGCTATGATATGACTTGCTCTCAAGTTGGGGAGAGGAGATGTTACTTTCTAGTTTTTGATGCTGTCATGGTCATTCCTAACGTATGATTTTTAGAATATCTATATTTTTTTGCTTTGTATCTAGGCTCTAAAATTTTAAAAGCGAAACCTATCATACATCATACTTTCATACCATCCTGAAAGTAAAAAGCTATAAGCATATTGTGTAGAATAATTTATATATTTTGTTGTTACACTGTTATAATATTAAAAATTGAGATGAATTTTTAACAACTTAGATTTATTAATGTTTCTATAGTAGGTGAAAAAAGTAAATTTAATGAAAACATTTCAATTTCACACTTTAACTTTTATATGCACACATTATATTAAGAGCATGATTGATTTCATAAGATTGCTTAATCTTCAACCATTGTATTGGCTTTATTTTGGGTTATATTTGATAAAACTTCAAACTTAGAAGTGTACACACACACACACTATATATATATATAATTTTCATTAACTAATATTATTTCATAATATTTATCGCGTGAATATCGAAACCTTAACTCATAGATTGTAATATGCCAGGATAACAGTAATTAATAGCTAAGAAAAGTAACTCATGACCTTATTTAGTAATTTGGCTATGTTTCTAGCAAGTGCTAACTTAGTGATCACCATTGGCCTTATAAACTAATATTTATTCCTTTCTAGAATTTAAATGTGACTTCATTTGCATGGGTGCAAATCTCCTTCCTTAGACACAAGACATCTTTATTACAAGGCCTTACAATTAAACTAACTCTTCTCCTTGTTATAGCATACAATTCAATGCATATCCCACCCTCTTTGAACCTTCTCTTAAATTTCATTTGAAACAAGCCAACTAGCTATAGTTTTGATATATCCATGAATCATATATCTAGTAAGGGAGGGCTCTAATATTAGTTATACCATTCCAAGACAAAAGTAACCACTGGATAAGATGACACTCATGTACTTACTTTAACCACGTGGCTTAAAAGTATTTAACTAGTTTTAACTTTATAACTACTATCATAGCCTTATAAATCTATGACATCTCTCGTATGGAGTGTCATGGAACTCAAATGTTGAGGCATCTTTTGGAGTGAAGACTTAGAGTTCATTTAAACTCTAAGCTAAAACGTACTCAAGTGAGAGCACTTTTAGGATTGATGACTTAGTAAATAGTTGACCATAAAGATGGAATTATACGACATATTACGTCAAAGTAGACTTAAAGTAGTTCATTAGCCTAAAGTAGAGGGTTAAGTGCCACACAAGTTAACGTGCTTGATGGAATTTTAATCATCAAGACATCTATTAGTATAATGTCTTGAGTTCTTCAAAACTCTAATGTTAAACATGATTTGCTTAGAGTATTCTTAGAATGAATGAGTTCCTTAGAAAGTAATCGACGCTTAGGAAAAAACTATCGATGTGTCATGCTAAAGTAGATAATACCACAGTGGTAGGGATGATCAAGTACAGAGTGAATAAAATATGAAGTATTTTTTGTGTACCCTATTCTATAAGGTATATAGTATTAAATTTTATGCTTAGAACCTACCATATAGCACTTTGTATTTATCATGTATCTATAAAAACTATATGGTATAAGATACCTTATGAAACCAATAAATTTTTTCTTTCCTTTTAAATTTCAAGTTTATTATAGTATATATAATTTCATATAATATGCAAAACCATCTTGTTTTCATATATTCACTACAAATAACGTAGGGAAAGATATTTTAAAAGAAGTTATGCAAAATGTAGGATTTTTTTATTTGCAAAAGTTAAATACTATAACAAACACTTGTATAGCTTGCTTAAGTAGAATCATAAAACCGGTAGCTGTTCCAAAATTAACAACTTTGGAGACAAATCTGTAATAATTGGCCTCAAAAGTCAAACAACACTTATGTAACTTAAAAATAAAATCACATAGAAATGAAGTTCATCCAAAATAAAATAATACAAGTTCTTTTGAATAAAAATATTCAGATGATTATCTACAAATAATAATCTTGAACAAAAATGATAAAAAAAAATCTAGAGTTATTATTATTTTTCTCATTAATTAATATTATTTTACAACTTTTAATTGGTTAGGTGAGAAATACCCTAAAACATGTATCCTATATATAGTAAGTATATGTTCGAGGATGGGTAAAGGTACAAAGACTTTCACTCACATATTACACTGTGAGTATTGGCCAATATATATTAACACACACACACATGCTACTCTATGAGTGAGTTTTGATAATTTAATAGCTGTATCCTATCGTGTGACCCTCAATACCCATCTAGACTCTTTTCATTTAAGTAGAATACGAGTAGATATTCTGTATGATAGGATTATCTATTCACCATTACCTAGTTAATAGAGTTTGAAGTAGTTACGACACGAATACTGATTCTTTCTTATATTCCATATAATACTTCCTTCACATGGGTTTCATATTAACAATGTTACCTTCGACATTAATCTGAATTTACTTCATCGAGCACGTTATTACAAGATATTAGCATGCACTTGAGTTACCCGCTCATGCTTGTGGGAATGGTCATCATGCTTATTTTACTCATCATCTTATATTACCTTAGTTATATTTCTAAAACTATTAATAGATATTGCTATCTTCATTTTTTTCATTACGCAACATGATGTTAACCAGATTTAGTCATAATTTGCAATTAAACATAGTATAATATGGTAAAATTTTTGTATGACGTCTTACAACTGCAAGTGTTAATATGTACGATGTATAAAGTATTGTTATGTAATATATGACAGTGTAATATGGTAATAATACAATAAGCATATATTAATAATTAATATGATGGATTTTAGGACACTCATAATTTGAGCTTTTCAATAGTTGTACAGTTGAGATCACCCAGTATTTTATTTATGAGTTATGAGATTGCAAGCAAAAAAGCTCAATGTTGGTACTCTTCAAAAACATAATAAAATAGTGTAATATGTAGAGATGTATTGTTTGACAAGTTAAAAAAATTCATGTTATAACGATAAATAAAACCTAATGCACAAATTATAACCATTTAAAAAATTTACTGATAATTTGTATAGTCATAGAATACATAGTAAATCTAATTTTCAAATATCATGAATTTTTAACAATATGAGATTTTTTTCATAATGAACAATACATGCAAATGTGATACTCATATAAAATTATTTGATATAAATAATATTCTTTATGTTTTAAAAAAATATTATATGAAGAAAAATCAAAACATAACATTTGATGAATTAATCCATTAAAATATGATAAAATGAAACCAAAATCTAGAGTACAAACAATGGAACACAAATAAAAAAAAAAAAAACTAATAGTCATTAACTTTCTTGTTAATGAAGAGACTAAATTAAGACTATGTTTATTTGTGTATATAGATGATATTTTGGTTTTTTCAAAAAATGAAAAGGAACATATGCTTATTTTCACTAAATTATTAAATGTAATATCTCGTTTCAGTCAAGATAACTATATAGGAAGTTTGAATCATTGATTTAAGGAAACAGGGTGATAAAAGATTTTGGGTCCGTTTGGATTTTCTGTTTCTCATCTGTATTTGTATCTATATCTAAATTTTATATGTAAAGGTGTCTGATTTGAAATTGTATTTTATCTATATTTTATCCGTATTTATTCTATTTGATGTTTTCATGAGAATTGTCATATCTTTTTTATTTATATATATTCTTGAAAGACATATTATTAAGCAAAATTTGAAAAAAAGTTTTGTCATCTATCATCTGTCGAATGCTAAACAGACCTTTTAAACAGGCTAGTATCGTAGCTTCTATATACTGAGATACTGAATTTAGAGCCTAAACCAATGCCTCATAAATTAAACAAAACTCTACAAATAGATACGAGGAATAAAATAACGAATCAATGATTGTCATACTTCTTCTTATAGCTAATGGACTTTTCTTATGTTAAACTAACCAATGCTTTGTGATTTCAATCGATCTTAGGTTCTTAGTTTGTCTCTTGTAAGTTTTAAGTTACATTATTACTCCGACGCTCCGAATGTCTTGACTCGATTTTAAAGTTTTTTAGGGCTTTAGGAATGGTTGTCCATTTTAGATTGATTCTTGGTTATATTATGGAGGTTTTAATTTAGTATCTAATGGATTTTTTATTTTGTGTGGTCCAGAAGAAAATATGAAAAGTCAAGTGGACGCGGGCAGAGGTGCAAAGGACTTAAACTCGGTCTTAGTAACGACCGAGACCCATAAGTCAGTTGACGTGGAGGCTGGAGCACGATAAGGAAAAACGTTATCCATGCAAATATTGACTTTTATCAGAATTATTAATAATAAATCGGTCAACATCAACTAAGCCGGACTTGTCTTAGTACATTCACTTTCAAAGGAAAAAAAAAGGTTATTTGGACACCATTTTGATCTGTTGATGATTTATTAATTCTATAAAAAATTATAGGACTTTAGAATTCATGATTTTTATATTACCGAAGCGCATCACACTACTTTCAATGTTTTAGGTGTTAATAGAATTCAAAATTATAATAAAATATGAGTTTACTTTTCTCATCCATAAAATAATTTAGAAAACGATAATAATATTAAATAATTTACCTTTCTCATGTAACTGTCCTCAACCCTATCTTTTTGTCCCTCTACATTTACATGTAACAGTCAGTCATCGATAATATGGAAGAATGCCTCATGATTTTGAAGTTTTTTAATTATAATGTACTATTGTATAGATACAAAAAAACAGAGGAGTCGCATATAATTATTTATCAATTGTTAAGCACCCGAAATGCAATTGTGATGTTCGCTAGTGAAAAATAGGAACATATAAATATGTCTTCTCTTAGGGAGAGAAGGATGCACCCACGTCACAAAATTCAACTTGCCAACTATTGAAGAAAATCAAGTTTTCTTCTTTTCCTTTTTTCTTTCTATATGTGATGGACTAAATTGGGTAGCATATTAATATGGTCTAACCTATAACAAAAAAAAAAAAAAGAAGAAAAAGAAACAAAGATCAAGCTGAATTATAATCAAAAACCATTTTGCCTCCAATCCAAAAGGAGTTTTTTGAGATATATATGCTAATTCTTTTGGGAGGAGACCATAACGGAGAGTCCTAGAATAGAGAAGAAGAGTTATTTTCATTGTTTCTTTATACATCTATTTTTATATTTGCCTTTCAACAACCTTATACGGTAGAATGGTAAAACGAGGCAAATATTCCAAAATGAAACAACATACTTAGAAAATAATTTGTTTAAAGATTTTCTGGAGAAAAAAAAAAAAGGGTTTTAAATCCCACTTCGTCATTTAAAAAAATTATTTAGTTTTCTATTTAAACTATTTATCATGGCTTTTACTGCCTGCTTATAACTTTCTAGAAGTAGTCTTATGGACAGGATCATGGAATCAATTATCTAATCGTTAAATTAAATATAATAATTAAATTTTTAATTATTTTAATTATTCGATAACGGTTAGATACAGTGTGCGTCGTTAGATAGTGATGAGATTGATCCTATCCAAATCAATGACAGTATGATAGCTATCTTTTGTAATGTGCTTTTTTTTTTTTTTTTAAGGAGTAAATAGATCAGACTTCATATTTTGTAATTCTTTGTTTTCTTTTATAACTTTTCTTTCTAAAAATAAAAAAAATTATTCTCTGTGCATTTATATCAACGCGATTCTATATTCATGGTCGTGCCTAGTTTCCACAACACATTGCAGAGGCAAAGGGAGGGAAGTGGGGGTAGCCGATTTTTTTTTTATAAGATACTTATTAGAGAAAGGACCACTTGGACGAAGACCAAGACCACTATCGTATTTCCTGGAAATGATACGTGGCTGCCCAGTGTCCACTAGCTCTTCTAAGGTTTGTTACGATTTTGTAACTTTTTTCAATATTCTTTTTACATTAATATATAATAATACACAATTGATAAAAACCAATTACATATTTACAGTTTGATAATGTTTATACCAATTCAGTAAATTAACTTTCCGTTTTATAAAACATAAAATCACTTATTAAACAATATTAGGAATTTTCTATTAATAAATGTTTTTTCTTTTACAAGGAAAAATTCCTATTCAAATACCTTTTTCAACTTCGATCCAAAAAACAAAAAAAAAGAAAGAAAAGGTCCTTTTTCAACATAATAAATGAAAAAAAAATTTTAATTTTAATTTTTTAAAATGAAATTGGGTCTAAAGAATCTGTAAATGTGGGGTCCAAATACAGACTATCATTTACCGAGTACTTTCCTCGGATTCTCACATCTCATTGAGTTCGTTTTGTCGTGCCATGGACTCATTGTCATATATGCAAGGCTCGTACTCTTTCTCTATTGACCAAGTCTGTCCCACGTCTAAAGTGAAATAACCAGGAAATTTCCTTGCTGTTCCCTGTCCACAGGGGGACACACGAAAAAAGCTGAAAAAAAAAAAACATCAAGTTAATATCCCATTCGGTCATCAATCTTTATTTTGGTTGTTTAACCTCATTGTATATTCGATTATGTATTTATGCTTAATATCCTTCATGTTCATCTTAAAGCTTGACAGTCTACAAGTCAACGTACAACTTTAGTCCAAGAAAACGTGGCAGATAAATTAGAATAATTTATTTATTTTGAAATTAAGTCATAATTCATCTTTTTTTTTTCTCTAATTTTGAGTTGTTATATTTGCAGAATACTATATAACTAAATCGATCATTTTATGTAAAATTTTGTGTAAACTTAATTCATTATGATTCAATTCTCATATCATCATATTACAAAATTCCATATGACGTGGTGAGTTTATCTTCTAAAGGTTTTGAGGGAATCAAGCTCATAAGTTTGGAAATAAATGAGAGTTGTGCGTTAATAAGCGTGCCATGGTCTCTTGTTTAGAAGCATGTGGCTGATACAGTTACTCGTGTTCAACTATTCTCGTCATGTCATGAAGTTTAGGTGATCGGCCAGTACCTTCTGTTAGGTCTATTTTTAATTTTATTTTTAAATCTAAGTCATTTGATTTTTATTTGTATACTCTGTTTAGCTAGCAAATTATGAAAAAATGGCTAAAATAACATAATGTTGATTTAGCTAATATAAAGTAGTATAAAAGTAATTTAAAGGGATTTTCCTTCTGCGTCATGCCATCACGTGAAAACATATAAATTTATTGGTATTAAAAGATATGTATGAGAATAAGTAGTAAGTGAGAATAATATGATATGATTAGCTATAAAAGTGGAAAAAAAAGGATTTTAATTAAATAGTTAACAAATAAATGAAAATGTAGCTTTAGAAGTGGGTTACTCATGTAGACAAGAGGGAAAAGTATGTCCAATTCAATCCCCGTCACACGTCAAAATTATCCTTTGTGGGATGATGCCAGCCTTGGATGATCTTCGAGTGACTAAGTTCCGAATACTTACTATTAAGATTAAAAAAAGCTCTTTCTTTTTTGTACCAATGTTATAATGCACATAAGAAAAAATAGAAAAAATATAGTATGGCTAAACTTCTAAATCCATTACCTTATCATATTTTGTCCTTAAATTTACATCATCTTTGAGCACTATTTCAGTTATTTGGGTTGCATTAAATTGTTGTAAAGGGTAGTTGCAATTGTCATTGGTATATTATTAATTAAGTATTATAAACCATTAGTGATCATGCACTTGAGTTGCAATATTTGATCCTTGTGGGAAGTGCTTCTTCTATAGAATAATGTTTGTTTTCTCTCCTCAAATATTGAAAATGAATCGGAGTGTTGAATTTATAGACACTTGGTGTTGATGATAACCGTAAGATCATCTTAGCGATTAACGGAAAGGATAGAGAAAATTCAATTCATAGTTATCTTGAATAAGCTACCTATAGTTAATACCGATAATTGTCTTCTTGCATTGATGAGCTCGCTTGAAAGTGATTAGATGTAGCGAATCGATCTAACATTCTTTGTTATAAGCTCACAAAGCCAAATATCACAAGTCAACCCAATAAAGTGGATCAAACTTAATGAACCCTATTACCTAGCCGAGTCATCTAAATAATAATAATAATAATATGCCCTTTACAAAGGTTAAAATAAAATACCAATACTATGCAGAGTAGTTTAAAATGGAGTATCAAACTCTCAAGTTGATAGAATAGAGAATTTATATTGTGTTAAGTGGTTCAAGTAATCAATTATATCATTGTTAAAAGGTACAATCTCTTTAACTCAATTAAAGATGTTACAGCAGTATCATGACGAGATCCTTATTTGAATCAATGGAAACTTTTATTGTAAAATATTTTTTAACTGACCTCTAGTTTTCTTAATATCAAAATATGTGTTTATTTTAATCAAAAGATACTCAATTATCATAATTTGCTATCATTTTGATGAAATCAAGAGTCTTTAAAGATAAGTTTGCCTGACTCGGTCTCACATATCATGTGGTAGTTAAAATAATTGGCAATAATTGGCATTGACATGGCTTATATACTTGGAGTAAATGGATAAGGTAACCACAAAAGTAAGTGGTAGTCACAAACTTAATAGTATATGAAACTCTAATATAAGTCATTGAAAACCAAAGTCTTCATGGAGTAAATTGAGAAAAGTGAGAGACATGCACATTTGTATTCATTGTTAATACAACAACTAGAGTTTTACTATGCTTTTATCAATAGTGGCCGACCAAGTTAAATTACTTTCAGATTTGTAAATGGAGCATATTCTAATCATCCTAATATAAATATTTTATATGATATTCGCTTTATATGTATATCAAATAACTAAAGAAATGATGACATGTAAAATATAAAAAAAAAAAGATATACGTACATTTTTCCTACAATACTCCATATTTTAAGCAAGTATGTATGAAAAGAAAGGAACTCGATTTTTCTATGGACACCAATCTATTGATTATTTAATTAGTATTTGGTGAAACGATAAAGTTAGGTGGTCTCACTTTTTCAGAATCCTAACATGTAATGGAGGGATGTATCGAGGAGGAGGATGAGCTTATGCTTTCGTTTTGCAAATATTTTATAATACGGTGATGTTCTCTTTAAGTATTATTAGTTAAACGACGCACATTAAAAATTTCAATAATTTTGAATATACAACTTTACCAGGACAAGCACATATTTTTCTTACGCTAGAGGTCGTTGCAGGCTGCGAGGATCATTTTTGTGTGGAGTCCATATTGCAGCTAGTCATAGTGAATACTTTTATATGAAACATCTCCTTTTGGACCTTTTTATGGTGAAGACTTCAGTGATAATTTTCTTCTTTGCTGTCGGATCCCTTCCTAGTTCCTAATATTCTTATCAAGGAAATAATAATGAAAAGAATATTCTTAAATTCAGTGTCAACATCATTTGAAGGATTATTTGCCTTCATTGTCTTGAATTTTCAACAAAGGAAAACTGATTGCTTAAACTTGAAAAAAAAAGTTAGCCAAAAAAAACAAAAAAACTTTGGAAAAAAATTTCTTTTATGATTTGTTATTTCTTTTCAATGGTCATTACATTGAGCTTTGGCAACCTAGGTTAGAGATACAACTCTACATTGTTCATCAAAAACCGTAAGAGAAGCAAACTGAGGATATCTAACAACAAAATTATTTGCATGTTTATGCATGTGAGTTGTCGAATTGTAGTAGACCTAGCTGTAAAGCTAAAGCTATGATATGACTTGCTCTCAAGATGGGGCAGAGGAGATGTTACTTTCTACGTGTTTGAGGCTGTCATGGTCATTCTAACGTATGATTTTAGATATCTATTTTTCTTACTTTCTATCTAGGCTCTAAAATTTTAAAAGCGAAACCTATCATACAACATACTTTCATACCCCTGAAAGTGAAAAGCTATAATATATTGTGTAGAATAATTTATATATTTTGTTGTTACATTTTATAATATTAAAATTTGAGATTAATTTTTAACAACTTGGATTTATTAATGTTTCTATAGTAGGTGAAAAGAGTAAATTTTATGAAAACATTTCAATTTCACACTTTTACTTTTATATGCACATTATATTAAGAGCATGATTGATTTCATAGATTGCTTAATCTTCTACCATTGTATTGGCCTTTATTTTAAGTTATATTTTGATAAAACTTAGAAGTAAATATATATAATTTTCATTAACTAATATTATTTCATAATATTTATAGCATGAATATGGAAACCTTAACTCGTAGATTGTAATGCGCCTAGATAACAGTAATTAATAGCTAAGAAAAGTAACCCATGACCTTATTTTAGTCATTTGGCTATGTTTCTAGCAAGTGTTAACTTGGTGATAACCATTGGTCTTATAAACTAATATTTATTCCTTTCTAGAATTTAAATGGGATTGCATTTGCATGGGGAAAAACTCCTTCCCTTAGACACAAGACATCTTTATTACAAGACCTTACAATTAGACTCACTCTTCTCACTCTTCTCCTTTTTATAGCATACAATTCGATTCATAACCTACCCTCTTTGAACCTTCTCTGAAATTTCATTTGAAACAAGCCAACTAGCTATAGTTTTGATATATCCATGAATCATATATCTGGTAAGGGAGGGCTCTAATATCAGTTGTACCATTCCATGACAAAAGTAACCACTTGATAAGCCGACACTCATGTACTTACTTTAACCTAACTAGTTTTAACTTTATAACTACTATAGCCTTATAAATCTATGACATCTCTTGTATGGAGTGTCATGGAACTCAAATATTGAGGCATCTTTTGTAGTAAAGACTTAGAGTTCATTTAAACTCTAAGATAAACGTACTCAAGTGAGAGCACTTTTAGGATTGATGACTTAGTAAGAAATAGTTGATCATGAAGATGAGGTTATACGACATATTACGTCAAAGTAGACTTAAAGTAGTTCACTAGCCTAAAGTAGAGGGGTTAAGTGCCACACAAGTTAATGTGCTTAATGGAATTTTAATCATCAAGACATCTATTAGTATAATGTCTTGAGTTCTTCAAAACTCTAATGTTAAGCATGATCTGCTTAGAGTATTCTTAGAATGAGTGACTTCCTTAGAAAGTAACCGACACCTAGGAAAAAACTATCGATGTGTCATGCTAAAGTAGATAATACCATAGTGGTAGGGATGATCAAGTAAAAGTGAAAAAAAGTATGAAGTTTTTTTGTGTACCCTATTCTATGAGATATATGGTATTAAATTTTATACCTAGAACCTACCCTATAGCACTTTGTATTTATTATGTATCTTATAAAAACTATATGGTATAAGATACCTTATGAAACCAATAATTTTTTTCTTTCCTTTTAAATTTGAAGTTTATTATAGTATATATATAGTTTCATATAATATGCAAAACCATCTTGTTTTCATATATTCACTACAAAAATGTAGGGAAAGATATTTAAAAAGAAGTTATGCAAAATGTAGGATTTGTTTATTTGCAAAAGTTGAATACTATAACAAACACTTGTAAAGCTTGCTTAAGTAGAATCATAAACTGTAGTGGTTCCAAAATTAACAACTTTGGAGACAAATCTGTAATAATTTGGCTCAAAAGAAACAACACTTATGTAACTTAAAATAAAATCGCATAGAAACGAAGTTCATCCAAAATAAATAATACAATTTTTTGAATAAAAATATTCAGATGATTGTCTACAAATAATAATCTTGAACAAAAATAACCACACAATAAAAAAAATCTAGAGTTATTTTTTTTTTCTTATTAATTAATATTATTTTATAACTTTTAATTGGTTAGGTAAGAAATACCTAAAACCTGTATCTATATATTTAAGTACATGTTCGAGGATGGGTAAAGGTATAAAGACTTCATACTCATATATTACTTTGTGAGTATTGGCTAATATATATTATACACACACACACATGCTACTTTATGAGTGAGTTTTAGTAATTTAATAGCCATAGCTTATCGTGTGACCCTCAATACCTACTTAGACTCTTTTCATTTAAGTAGAATACAAATAGATATTCTGTATGATAGGATTATCTACTCACCACTACCTAGATGATAGAGTTTCGAGTAGTTATGGCACGGATACTAATTCTTTCTTATAATCCATATAAGACTTCCTTCACATGGGATTTCATGCTGACGATGTCACCTTCGACACTAACCTGAATTTACTTCATCGGGAACATATTACAAGATGTCAGATGTACTTAAGTTACCCGCTTATGCTTATGGGAATGGTCATCATGCTTATTTTACTCATCATCTTATATTACCTCAGTTATATTGCTAAAACTATTAATAGATATTGCCATCTTCATTATTTCATTACGTAACATGATGTTAACCAGATTTAGTCATAATTTGCAATTAAACATAGTATAATATGGTAAATT
The DNA here is from genome assembly GCA_024138025.1 of Combretum micranthum. Lineage (NCBI taxonomy): Eukaryota > Viridiplantae > Streptophyta > Magnoliopsida > Myrtales > Combretaceae > Combretum > Combretum micranthum. Next base: position 17,101 of record JAMXBD010003208.1, on the reverse strand, counting down.
TTATGTATGAACTAGTGTTACAACTGCAAGTGTTAATATGTATGATGTATAAAGTATTGTTATGTAATATATGGCAGTGTAATATGTTAATAATATAATAAGCATATATTAATAATTAATATGATGGATTTTAGGACACTCGTAATTTGAGCTTTTCAATAGTTGTATAGTTGAGATCACCCAATATTTTATTTATGAGTTATGAGATTGCAAGCAAAAACCTCAATGTTCTTACTCTTCAAAAACATAATAAAATAGTATAATATGTAGAGATGTATTGTTTGACAAGTTAAAAAAATTCGTGTTATAAAGATAAATAAAACCTGCTGTACAATTATAACCAATTAAAAAATTTACCAACAATTTGTATAGTCATGGAATACAACAAAAAACCCTTTTTTAAGAAAATTGATAACTCATGGTTCCATTGACATGAGACTTACCTCAAGCCATATAATGATTTCTTTAACCTATAAACTTGGGAAGAACCAGCTCGATCATAACCTTAAGGAGGATACATATATATTTTCTTATCCAAATTTCCATAAAGAAAAGCATTATTTGTATCAATCTGATGTAAGGATCATTTTCTAGCACTTGCAATTGCAAGTAAAATCCTAATAGTCCCTAATTTTCCCACCGGAGAAAAAGTGTCATGGTAGTCTTTTCCCTCTATTTGTGTATAACCCTTGGCAATCAACCTAGCTTTATATCTATCCACAGTTCCATCGGGTTTAAATTTGGTTTTACAAACCCATTTGCACCCTATCGCTTTTTTTCCCTTTGGTAAAGTGGTAAGTTCCCAAGTTTGATTTCTTTCAAGAGCTTCGATCTCTTTAAACATAGCATCAGCCCATTCGCTATGTTTAGTGGCCTTAGAATAGCAAGTTGGTTCTAGAACAACCAATCCATTACCTAACAAGATCACATAATTTGTGTAATAATATTTAAAAGTTGATGAGGGAAATAAAGGATAATCAGTTGAAGTAGAAGAAGGAACAAAACTTACCAAGGCAAATGAACCAGAAGGATAAAAAATTGTATGTTCATAGTCATTCAACCATTGTGGTAATTTTCAATCTCTAGTAGATTTTCTAGTAAACTCAACATCTAAAGTCAGCGGCTGATTAGGAAATTAGTATTAACTAAAGTAGGAGAAGGAAGAATAGTAGGAATATCATAAGAAGGATAAGTGGGCTAAATTGGAGAAGTATTAGAATCATATTCAACAGAATCTTTGTAAGGAAATATATCCTCACAAAACTTGACATCACGACTCACCATAACACGTTTAGTAGACAGATCAAAAAGTTTATATCCTGTATGGCCTTGAACATATCCTAAGAAAACATATTTAGCACCTTTAGCATCCAATTTATCCTTTTAACAGTAGGAATTGATAAAAAAATAAAGACACCCATGACACGCAAACGAGAATAATCTGGTGCATGGCTAAATAACATTTCATAAGGTGTTTTCCTTCCTAAGATTGACATAGGCATCCTATTGATAAGATAAGTGGCTGTCAAAAGACACTCACTCTAAGAAGATTTTGGCAAATTAGCATGCAATCTTAGAGCTCTTGCGGTATCAATTAAATGCTAATGCTTTCTTTCAACTTGGCCATTTTGATGTGGTGTATAAACTATAGGGCATTGATGAAGAATGCCAAGTTTACTAATCAAGGATTGAAACTCACGAGAAATAAACTCAGATCCATTATCAGTACAAACATGCTTTCGTGTCACATTGAAATGATTATGTACATAAGAAAAATATTCTGCTAAAATTGTAGGAACCTGAAACTTATTATTTAGCCGATAAGTCCAAGTACAACGACTAAAATCATCTAAGATAGTAAGGAAGTAGTTGAATCAATTAAAAGAAGTAACCTTCTATGGTCCCCAAAGATCAATGTGTTACAAATGGAAAGCAAAAGGAGAATGTGTTATACTAGAAGGAAAGGGCAAGCAATGCATCTTAGCTTAGTTACAAACCTCACAAAAGAAATGTGACATGTCAAAAGATTTACAAAAATACAAGTGTGAAAGTTTAGAAATTGAAGAATGACCAAGCCCTGCATGAAGCAAATGCACAAGGCCATTTTTTTTACGTGAATAACTAGTACTATTAGATATACCGAAACTTGCAGTATCAACAACAGGAGCTAACTAAAGAACAGACAATCTAAGATTTTCTTTAGCCTTTGCAACAATGACATTATTCTTCTGATCTTGACAAATATATGAATGGTCATTTAGTGAGATAACCAAATTATTGTGTTTAAGAACTTTACTCAATGAAAGTAAATTGTGTGTAAAGCTTAGAATAAAGAAAACATTGTGAAGGATAAGGTTTGGCTTGAGTTGAATGTCACCAGTTATATCAATTGACTTCATTATTCCATCGGGTAACTTGACCATTATAGGATTCGGCAAGGTTGTTTGATGAAGTAATAGTGAGGGAAAAGGTGTCATGTGATCCGTAGCCTTATACCAACTATCTAAAAACCAAGTTTATCATTCATAGTATTAAAACATGAAGTGAACAAAGTATTAGTGATACCTGCACAATTCATTGTGTTGAAAACCACTCCTTCACAGCTTCCTTGTTCATTCTTTTGCTTCAAAAGCTTCAACACTTCATGACACATATTTTGCAACAAGTTTGTATTAGCAACAGTTTTGGCAATATCAACACAATCCCCAATGGAATCAAAAGGAATATCTACCACATGCATATCTTGATCTACTTTAGTAGCATAGGAAATTCTCTTATTTTGTTGACATTCCTTTTTCCCTTGTACCATTTCGGATATCCAATAAGCTGGAAGCAGTTTTATATTAAGTGTCCAACATTTCCATAATTTTTGCAAAATTTTTTACCTTTGATTCTCTTCTTTTTAGTATTATGTTTAGTTGCATCCGTAAACACTGCAAAAGCCATAATCTCAAAGCTTCCTACACTTATTCTTTCCTTTTGTTTTTTAATTTGTTGTACTGGATAAAAAGCATGACTAATAGTAGGAAGTGGCTACATAGATAACAATTGATTCCTCACATTTTCATAAATCCCTAAGCCCATCAGGAACTACATTAATTGAGTGTGAGATTCAAAATCCAGAACTCTTTCTCTCATATTGCGTGTGTAATACTCCATCCTACCATAATTACATGTAGGATATATGTACAAAGATAGAATTCATCCCACAACCTCTTCAGCTTATTATGATACGAACTGATACTCAAATTTCCTTGTTTTAAATTGCATATCTCCTATTGAATCTGATAAACCAAAGGTCCATTGGACTGACCATACTGTTCAAGAATTTCATTCCACAAACCTAAAGAGGACTATGCATATAAGAAGTTCTAGACAAATCACTACTCATTGATTTCAAAATCTAACATCTCACCATGTTATCACATCTAATCCATTTTACAAAATCAGTGAGTTATCGTTAGGTTTATGTAAAGAATCATCAATAAACCCTAATTTTAACTTCGTACCTACGCCATTTTGATCAAACGATGCCAAGCAAAGAAATTCAAACCATTGAATATATATTTATAAACACAATAAAGGATTGAAGACACTAGAATCATTTCGCATCAAATTTTAGAATTTTCCATGACCGAAGCAAGAAAGAAACTAAAAAAACACTTACAGAAAAATTGAAAAAATCATCAACGTAACTGTTTTGATACCATGTAGAGAGAGCAGATCTAAAACTGTTGTTCAGTCTCGATGAACATATTTAGAGTTACGAAAAAAAGAGGGAAATAGGAGATAGAAAAAGAAAAGAAACTCAACTGTTACTCTCTATTATTGAGACAAACTATTTATATGGTCTTGGTCTTGTACAGGTCACAAGCTAGCTGGCTACTAGATAAAACATAACTAAAATAGAAACGATTAACAAAAGAGACTAGATTAGATAAAAATAAATATAGCAAATATAACATTTATCTCAACAAGATTTGATCCATTATGGTTCAATTCAAATATCATCATATTACAAAATTCCATATGAAGTGTGTTGAGTTTATCTTCTAAAGGTTTTGAGGGAATCAAATCATGTTTGGGAATAAATGAGAGTGTGTGTTGAGTTCGTGCCATGATATTTCCTATTGCTTGTTTAGGAGTATATGGCTGATACAGTTGCTCGTGTTCAACTTCTTCCTCGTCATGTCATCAAATTTAACTGATCGACCAGCACTTTCCATTAGGTTTATTTTTAATTTTATTTTTAAATTTAAAGTCAGTTGATTTTTATTTGTATACTTTGTGTTGGGCTTTGGGTCTAGGTCATACGAGCCTGTAATAAATAATAAGGAAACCTTAAATATATTATATATCTTTAGAAGAAAGAAAAAAAAAAGCATGTCAATGAAATAAAAGCGGTCGTGGACAAGTTGAACAAAGACAGAACCTATGGTTAAGAAATTGTTTTTGAGAAGAAAACAAAAATCCTCAGTTGACCTACAAAGTTCATGTCAAGGATCGCTTTATCGTTTTCGTTTTGCGACGATTTTGAATCCAAAAGCAAAATTAATACCAACAGATCAACTTTGGATTCACAATTGGATGGTCAATTAAAACCCGATTGTGACGAAATTTCTTTCATTGAATTCATAGCGTGGAGTACTACAAGGTGATTATTTCCGTTTATTGATAATCCTTCTTAGTTGTCTAGATTGAATAGGCATTTTCACATTTTGAGATTTAAGCAGTTTTATCATTTTATCGATATCCATTGTTTTAGTGAAGAATTAGTTATCTATTATAATTAGTGAAGAAAATATTGTAATCCCCATTATTTGTTATAGTAGAGTTTTTTGCTGCTCCCATGTTTTTCCAACCGGGTTTTTCAATGTTAAATCCTTTATGTTTTTGTTATTTTATATTCAGTTAATTATATGGTGATCACTACAGGCAAGAGGAAAAATTATTTTATCATTATAGGACATTATTTTTTCCTAACAAATGGTATCGGAGTGGGATTTTAAAAAAATTATTTCTTGTGTTGCAAGTAGCGAAATCATCAAGTACCATGATTAAAAGTTAAGTCTTCAAATTATTCAATATGGAAGTCGATGATGGAAGATCTTTCATATTGTAAGTGAAGATTGGACAATTCTGCATAGAAAAGCTATTGGATATATCTACAATAGGTTGATCATAGTGTGTATATCATATTGCTCAGGAAACTAGAGTAGATGCTTTATGGAAGAAATCGGAAGTCCTGTATGAGAGAAAAACTACTTGAATAAAACCTCATTAATTAGGAGAGTGGTGAATTTGAAGAATAAGATGGATCCAATAAGATAGAGCGTTGAGATGATTTTCAAGGCCTTGTGAATCAGCTTTACTATGAAACTTGCTTGTTGATGAGACACAAGCACTTTTGTTATTGAGTTCACTGCTGATAGTTGGGAGACACTTGTGGTGTCAATATGTAATTCCATTCCAAAGAAAAGCTTACAATTACAATGGTAAAATGATAGTTTGACGAATGAAGAAGCCAAAATAAAAGAACTTTGTGTAAATGCTAACACTCGAGCACTAGTTACTGACAAACAGGAAAGACATGGCAGAAGTTAGACTAGAGGCTCATATGATAATTCTGATTATGCCTAACAAATCTAGGGGAAGATCAAAATCAAGAAGAAGAAATATTAAGTATTATCATTGTGATAAGCCAGGACATTTGAAAACGAGAATGTAGAATATAAAAGAGAGTGGGTGAAAGGTAAAAGTGATGAAAAAGGTGATAACTTGACTAATGCAACAGGAGATGATAAGATTGTTGTTTCTAAGATGATGACTGTGTTAGTCTTGCATGTCATAATGACTAGGTTTATTGATTCAGTTGCTCCTTTCATTGTGAATCACATGGTGAATTCTTCTGACCTATAGTGCTAGTGATTATGGCAATATCAAAATGGGAAACAATGGTACATCCAAAATTGTTGGCATGGAAATATATTTTGAAGACTATACTAGTTACAGACTCATCCTTAAAGGTGTTCGTTTGTGTTCTAGATGTTTCCAAACTGATATATGTAGAAAATTAGATGATGAGGGATAAATGTATTTTGATGAAGGTAAATGAAAGCTCACTAATGGCTCTCTTATAGTGGCTAAAGGGAAGAAAAATAATACCCTTTACTTAATGTCAGCAAAACTAAGTAAAGAGAGGTGAACATGATTGATGAGTCTTTAATGGAGCTTTGACACAAATGGTTGGTCTCATGAGTGAAAAGGGATTACAAATACTTGCCAAGAAGTAACTTCTACTGATGTGAAAGGGACGCCTCCGAAACTGCATTGGCTGTCTTGCTAAAAAAAATTAGAGTTGCATTTCATAGAAATCCACCTTATAGGAGATCTCTTGTCTTGATCTAGTTTATAAATGTGTGTTACTGATAGATAGAACATTAGGTGGTGTTCTTTATTTTTAACATTTATTGATGATGACTCTAAAAGTTATGGACCTTTGCTTTGAAATTCAAATATCAGTTTTGGATGTGTTTAAGAAATTTCATTTTAGAGTGGAGAGAGACATAGGAAAATAGTTGAAATGTGTCAGAGTATATAATGGTGATGAATATAGAGGCCTTTTGAAGAATATTGTAGAGTCCATGGAATTAAACTTGAGAAGACATTTCAAATACCTTATAGCAAACAACATTGTAGAAATGATGAATCGCGCTATTATAGAGAGAGTAAAGTGCATGTTATCTCATAAGCTACTTAAACCATTCTGGGGAGAGAGAAGTTGAGGACAGTATTGATTTGATCAACTTATCTCCTCTTATGTGTGGATAGTGATATAGAGAGTATGAATAGGTACAAGCATATTATATGATCACTTACAAGTGTTTGGTATAGAGCATTTACATATTCCCAAGGATGAAAGAGTGAAACTTGATGCAAATTTAAAGCAATGTATTTTTCTGGGTTATACACAGTTGTTCTCGTGGTCATGTAGCCTTCAAAAACAACGTACGTGGCAAATTTGGATCCAAAGTCGTAACCTTTAGCAGCCATCATCCTATGCCATTATCAAAGCTGCAGCCTATGGTGGCCTTTTCTATTGATAGACTTCATTTTTTGCTCTATAAAATATATTGCATTGTTATTTTAGGATCTTATCATATCTTATCTCATCATATCCTTGTTCCTAGAAATCCTAGAGAGAAAATTAAGAGCATCAAGAGGAGAAGTTTCAGGGCTTCATTGAAGATCACAAAACTTTGTAAAAGGGAGTTGTTTTACATCATGTTTGCATTCTACTCCTCTAGATTTCATGTAATGATTATAAAATCCATGGATGAATAGATTTCTTTACCCTAAGTCTTGTGAAACCCTAAATCTATGTGCTAACTTTGTCTAATTAATGAAAGTTTATGTTCTTGAGGCTCTTCATGCATTCTTCATTGTTCTTGTGATTAATTTGTGGCCAGAACTGATTGCATGATTGATTTCTTTTAGATAAAAAGAGATATTATCTAAAAGGATAGATCTACATGAATAAAGAGGTTTGAATGTGGATCTAGACATAGACTACTTGAACTTCTTGCATAAAGATTGAATCTTCGTTAAGAATCTTGAATAATAATGCAATTTTATATGTAATTGTTGATGAAAGACATTTCCATTTATCATGTAGGGTTAGGAAGTTAATGAATTTAGGAATTCTTATTGTTCAAGATATAAACAATTCATTAATCAATCTTTTATTATAAGAAATTAGGGGGTTAGGGTGGATCAAGATAAGGGGTATTGTTTTATGATTGTGTTATTTTAAGAAGACACATAATTAACTACTAGGGTTGTTAGTTGGATAAATAGTAGCTATAAAATCATCTCAATTATTAGGTTGAATAGTAGAGAAATAGTAATACTAATACTTGATATCCAGATCTTAGAGGATGAAACTCGTAGTAATTTTATTATGCAATCGATAGGTGCACTTCCTTAGAGCTTGTCGTAGAATTTCTATTGGGTTTTATTATTTATAATTTGGTATGACTGATACGCTCACATCAAGATTTTAGCACCGTTGCCAAATCTGGCAAGTTAATACTAGGAAAAGCTTCAGTATCTACTACTTCAACAATTTTTTTTATACTTTTTAGGGTAATTCGTGTTGATTGAATGTGTTATTAAGTTTTCATGATTATGTGAACTATGAATTGTACTTGATTTATGTGTTTGTATTGTGGAGGTGATCATGACTACTATGAATTCCCTAATCCATACTATCATCCTTGTAACTCATGTTATACAAATGCATTATCCCCTATTGCTTCTTATCAAGAATTTCCAGACACTAACCTTATGACTCTTAATAATATGATTTGTAGAGAGTGTGGTGGTAGACATTGGACCTTTGAATGTCAAAGTGAGAGACCTGTCTCACCTTATTCTCAACACTCATACTACAACATACTCCAATCACATTAACCACATCATTTTCCTCCTTAAGCCATACTGATGAAGATCCCCAAGAAAAATCTATGTTAGAATGGATCATCAAGACAAGATGTGACAATTTAGACTCATTTGTTGAGACGATGCAAGCGCTTTTTGAATCGGACTCATGGCAATCTTTTGCTCCTGTTATTTACAAACTCATATAAGCTTAGAAGAATTGATCACTCTTCTAGGACCATCTTAAGAGTGGGTATCTGGGTTAAATATGAGAGAGTAAATAAGGAGATGATTACAAGTCCCTTTAATGCTTCAAGAGAAAATGATCTAAATATATAACTTGAGGAGACAATAAAAGTGAGGGATGAGTTGGTGGAGAAGGAAAATGAATTTATAGATCATAGGTTAGATCTGAGTAATCATGAAGATGAGTTAGACTCTACTAAGGAAAAGGATGCATGTGAGGAGACTAAGGTGTTACATCATAATCTTTTCCCTAGGACTCTAATCATGAAGAATATAAATCTAGAGGACAGTCCTCAAGTTACCCCAAAAGAAGAGATGTTTGGAGAGATTGAATATGAGATGGAGATTGAGAATATCTATTTCTCTCCATTTGTTGAGTTAATTGGGTATTTGGGAGTTGATGAACCTCATGAGGTATATTTGGAGCCTATAGGTTATATCATAGAGTTTGAGCCAATACCGATTTATAAATTTGCTTCCTATCTAAAGCCCATATTTGAGAACAAGGGATTGAATTTAAAAGGATTGGAATAAGAATGAGAAATGAATTCCCTCTATTGACTTTAGAAATATGGGATAAGACTACCGACATATGTCTTGACTGTTGAAATTCCAATTTTGCACTATCAATTTGTGTCGATAGATCTTATTATTAAAAAAAAATTCAAAACCCTAGAAAAAGAGGGAGGATTTATAGAGATGAGTAACTAAGTTCATATTTCTAGTCAAAGGATTGTTACAAGATTTGGTTCTTCAAATTGTGAGACTAATTGAATTATTTGTTATGTTATTTGCAATTAGGAATTTGTATATCTTCTAATCTTTTTGAATTTGTTATCTTGTTTAATTGATGCAAGTTAGGATCCGTTTGTTTAGCTAGCGAGGTAATTTTTGTCAATTAGAATGTTGAATCCGTAATTGTTTGATTGTTCTAATTTGAGTGACACAATAACATGATTGATTATGGGATAGATAATTGATTTGTATTATAAAGATATATAATTTGGTCTAAATAGATCATGCTTTTGATTTCTTGGCCTGAATTAGCAGTCTCTCTTATTATTCATGCTATTGATAGATTAAACCTTAAGAGCTTGTTTAAGGTTATTTAATTGATAAGGGGAAATAATCAAAGAGCCTACTTTGATTATCGAAAAAATAAAGAGAAATTGGTTGTTAGAGCTTGTTAATATCTATAATCAAATTTTCCAAGATAAAGAACATAAATATTTGCATCAATGATCAATTTTGTGAGCTGAACTACAATGACACCTTTGGTTAGGAACTCCTTGACATTGAATCAAACTTTGAATTTTGTTTGTTTGCTTTGATATAATTAGTTTTCTTATTTTCTTTGATTTCACAAAAGCCCCCTTTCTTCTCTTCTTCATCTAATCTATATAGAAATAGATTTTACCAATCCCTGAGGATCGACCCTACTCATTACTATATACAAATCTTTAGAGTAGGAAAATATATTTGTTGGATTCAATACCTATCGAATTTTTCTTTGATCACACAAATATTTGTATCAATGATCAATTTTTTGAATTGAGCTATAATGACACCTTTGGTTAGGAACTCATTGACATTGAATCAATCTTTGAATTTTGTTTGTTTGCTTTTGATATAATTAGTTTTCTTATTTTCTTTGATTTCACAAAAGCCCCCCTTTCTTCTCTTCTTCATGTAATCTATAATGGAAATAGATTCTACCAATCCCTGAGGATTAACCTTACTCATTGCTATATATAAATCTTCAGAGTAGAAAAATATATTTCTTGGATCGGCCCATCAAATATATTTGTAGGAACTCCTCAACACTCACATTACGACCATACTCTAGTCAAATTGACCACATCATTTTCCTCCTTGAGCCATACTGATGAAGAACCCTAAGAAAAATCTATGTTGGAATGGATCATCAAGACAAGATATGACAAGTTAAACTCATTTGTTAAGATGATGCAAGCACTTTTTGAATCGAATTCATGACAACCTTATGCGCCTATTATTTACAAACTCATAAGCTTAGAAGAATTGATCACTCTTCTAGAATCATCTCAAAAGTAGGCATCTAGGTTAGATATGAGAGAGTAAATAAGGAGATGATTACAAGTCCCTTCAATGCATCAAGAGAAAATGATCCATATATATAACTTAAGGAGAGAATAAATGTGAGGAATGAGTTCGTAGAGAATGAAAATGAATTTATAGATCATAGGTTAAATTTGAGCAATCATGAAGATGAGTTAGACTTTACTAAGGAAAAGGATCAATGTAAGGAGACTAAGGTGTTATATCCTAATCTTGAAGAACACAAATCTAGAGGACATTCCTCAAGTTACCCCAAAATTAGAGATGTTTGGAGAGATTGAACATGAGATGGAATTAAGAATATCCATTTCTCTCCATTTGTTGAGTTGATTGGGTGTTTGGGAGTTGATGAACCTCATGAGGTGTATTTGGAGCCTATAGGTTATATCATAGAGTTTAAGCTAATATCGATTTATAAATTTGCTCCCTATCAAAAGCCCATGATATTTGAGAACAAGGGAATTGAATTAAAAAGAATTGGAATAGGAATGAGAAAGGAATTCCCTTTGTTGACTTTAAAAATATGGGAAGGGGACACATTCCCATAGGATCCAGGTGGATATGTTAACACCAAATGTCGAGCCAACGACGTTAAAAAAATGTGCTTCTTGGACATAATTAATAATTAACCTAGGTTTAAGTCCCTTTTGTATTATTTTATTTTTACCACCTTAAGTGTCTATTTTTCTGTCAAAATTACAGGTTTTTGGTGGTGTTTATGCCTTGTTGATGGGATTGAGAGTTTGATCTTAAGTGTGGGGAAGCACTGATACCAAGACCTTAGAAGCATAAACTTCTCTTGATGGGTTCACAACTAAATTGATTATGATGCTACACTTTATCCTCATGTGTCTGGTTGTAGATGCTTTTTGATGCAATTTTCGGAAACCAGGGAAGTCTCGTTCCTTTTCTTTTTATTTTCTTTCTTTTTGTTCCTTCTTGTGTTTATCTACTTTAGTAGACATTGAGGATAATGTCTCATTCTAAGTGTGGGAAAGTGATAATGTAGAAAGATTAAATTAAGTGGTCTTGTTTTGTGCTTTATGAATTATGCATTGTATTGAAAAATCCCCACCTATGTGATATGATTGCGAAGAATTTTGAAAATCCTAAAATTATACTCAATGAGTTTTAGTTAATTTTAGATTCAAGAATTTAAAGCAATTTTGTGTTTAACTCACTTACTTTGTAGTTGGCATACCTAGTTAAATTGTATGATGAATCTAGTAAGGCAAACTACTTGCTATTTAATGGTGGAATTTATAGTTTAGAAGTGGATCAATGTCCTTATTAAAAGTTAATTGGTTATGTTTCTAAGCTTATTGGATTGTATATTTTCTTTCCAAAAATTTTTAAGCTCATTTAATCTCTAGTGAAGGGCAAATGAAATCATTCACTTGGTAATTTTCTTACAATAATCTCTTTGAAAATCATTTAATTAGTTGATGTGCTTAATTGATAATATAAAAAGCTTAGTTAATATGGGTAGGCTTTGGTCCCTTAGAAGAGTGAAGTCTAACCCCACTACTAATAAAAGCTGAAAAAGAGAGAGAAAGAGGGAAATAGCTTAAAAGAAGTAGGGAAAAACCCATCCAGAGGAAAAGAAAAGGATGAACGCAAAAACCTCCCCCTCTAAAAAAAAAAAAAAGAGTTGAAAAGTTTTGAAGAGATTTAAGGAGCAAAATCCAAGGAAAAAATAGATGTAAAATACTTTTACCTTTGATTGGTTTGATAAGAGAAGTGGTTGAAAGGGCTATATACTATCAAATAGGTGATTGAAGCATAACTGGGTCTTTTTTGCTCCACTTGACTTTGTGTTTACTTTGTAAGTTTAGAAGCTGTTATTAAATAGTGAGGGTAAAGTTTGATTTACCTAGATTAATTTTCAAATTTTAATTTGGTATGCTAAGTGCATGTATAGTAGGTTTGAGCAAAAGACAAAAAAGTTTAAAGTTGTTACGATCTAAATGAAGATTTGAATGCTTTTATGTGATTTAAACTTCCATTGATCTTTCTAGTGTGATTAAGGATGGATTTCTTTTTTCTTAATTATGTGCTTGAGGACAAGCAAATGGTTAGGTGTGGGAAAGTTTGATAAGTGTCTAAAAACCCTTATTATTCACATTATTTTCGATATGATAAAAATCAATTTTAGGGATGAAGGAAGAATTTGAGCTTTATGAACATATTTTGATGATTTAAGTGAATTTTTAATGAGAAGATTGGAGAAAGGCTTATTTATAACATATATAACTCCTCAAAACAAGCTGTATAGAGCACAAGTATTGGACAAAGAAAATAATTAGTAAGCGGATTCGGAGTACACAAGAACCCACACAAGCCGTGTAGCACGGTCATGTTAAAGATGGAAAACAACCAGAAGCGATTTTGAAAGTACATGGTGTCATGCCCCGAAGGGTACCCTAAATGTGGCAGTCCGCCGTATACAATATTAAGCCTGGGAATGACCACATCAGTCACATGAGGGCTTTCATACTATGTACAAGGCGTCTAACACATGGAGGAGACACATCGGAGTGATACATTTTATATTGATACCACTTGAGTATCAATGTAAAGGAAATACAATTCATTATACTTCAAATACAATTCACCATACTTCAATTTCAATTCATTAAAAGATTTCACTACATAAAACTATTACAAAGTAATTCATAACACCTAGCTAATATCTTCAAGTATTCTTATTTCCTACCGAAATCCCGAAGTCATACCCGGCTCCAACCATCTCGGCCCCTAGGTAGTTTTGAGATAACCTATTTAATCAAACATCTATTGGGGTATAAGCTACACTAGCTTAGTGAAAGTTTCCTTAATTTCGTACCATAACAAGCAAGTTATAAATCATCCATATGCTATGCATGAGCAAACACATGAGCAAAAAAATCATGTATGGGTATTCGGAACCCATACACAGAATGGATTGACGCCCTCGGTATCTTGGGTTAGGGATGGTATTGAAGTCTACACGACCGTTGCTAGTCCCCGAGCCCCCTAGGCTCATAGCACTCAACTCGGCTAGGCTCACACATGGAATGCATCCTCGGTGCACCTTAGTTCTCTATGAATGAGCTATGATACCGGGTCTCATTATCCAAACTAGTCCTCGGACCATATCGATCGACCTGCGTAGGAGTAACACGCTATCAAATGCAACTTGTCTGATGCGATGCATGATCAATTTAATTTTGCTTAAGTCAAAATATTCATACATTCTTTAGAGTGACCAACCAATACCATACATATAACAGAAATAATATGAACAGTGCAGTTATCCAATCGAATTGTGATTTCGATATGCTTTAGTATTCTTTGGCATACATCACAGTCTCATCATCTATCCCGAACCCATTCATATCGATTTTTATCTCGTTCCTATAATTCTAATGCAACTACCTACAAGCATAAACAAGGTAACAAAATAAGAGGAAAACTTACTCGGCTATTGGATCACCGGTCTCTTAGTAAAAGTAATCCAGTGGTAGGGAATCGTTGATTTCGGGGTCACCTAAAAAGGAAGAAATACCCAAATGACTATTTCAACTCAAATTAATCCATCCTATCTCATACAAACTATCAAATTCGTAATTCTCGTCCTAAACAGGATTTCCAACTTAAAATGGTCATAATTTAGTCGTTTTAACTCGGAATTTAACAAATTATATATCGATTTTTATCTACTTCGAAACATCTATCTAATTATAATGTTATTTTCAAGTTTTGAAAGCTTTGAAGCTTTGAAAAGATCTGATCAGTTCAGATAAGTAGCAAAAACTGATTTAGAAAATTGAGTTTGTGAAAGTTCATGAAGTTTCTACTATCTAAAGCAAGTATACATGCAATATGAACAAGTTACTAACATAAATGTTATTTCATGAGATATATATGCACATGTTCTTGATGATAAAGAATAAAATAAATTTTTAGAAAACTTTTTCCTTGCAAGACTTTATGAAAAATCAACTTAGAAAGGCTAGTCTTATATTCTTGACAATCCCCACTGGTTTTAGAAAAATTCCATAATAAAATATATTTATTCTTATTAAAATTAAGTCCTTATTATGCATATTCCTTAAGGCCTTTGTTTTTCAATAAAAATTTTCTTTTTACACTTTGTAAACATGTTTTTAAAATTGGTTCATCCCAAAATCCAAATTTTGTAAAAATTATTTTTGTGGTAATTCCTATAAGTAAAAATCATTTGATACATAGAATATTAAGGCTCAACCATACCTAGCCACTAAGGACTTCATTTCTTTAATAAAACATCTATTTTGAGTTTGGAAAGTAAGTGTTTTCATGCCATTACTTTATTATTACGAATTTCTTAAATGACAACTCAAATTTTCCTACTTTATTTCTACTCCTTGTTTTACATATTTTTCTTAGCAAATCCCATCTCAACTTATAAAAGTCATGACTTGATGGTATCTATTACCTATACTCTTCATTTTTCACATAAAACACATGTTTTGGAGTTGACAAAAGGGCTTTTAAGGCATGGTCTTGAAACCATCCGAATTTCACAAAGTTAGGATAAAACTCAAATTTATATTTTGTAATCTCTTCCTATTTTGAGAATCTCTACTAGTAGATCTACCATTTACTTATAAAAAACATCTCCTATTGATACCTATTCCATAAGCCTTTCATTTTTTAAACAAATCCTTCATTTTAGTGTTGAAAAATAGGTTTTCAAAATTGGTCTTGGTTGAGATCCGAATTTACAAAATTTGTTTTTGCATATATCTTTTGATAAAATCCATCTAAACTTATGAAAAATCATTCTTTACATATCCTATCTTAAGAGTCGTCTATGTCTTGAATAAAAACTTCATTTTTAAGTTGGAAAACATGTTTTTAAACTAAGGCTTTGGCTAAATCCTAAAATAGAGTTTTGTTATGAAAAATAACATCTGAAAATCATCTTTGAACCACATAAAATGAAGTCTTGATAATATATATACATTAAGCCTTCATTATCTCAAGTAAAAATTTCATTTTGGTACTTGGAAAGTGGTTTTTAAAAATGGGTCTTGCCTAGATACGAATTTAACCATTTTTGTTTGAGTTCAAAACCAAGATCTACACTTTCTATGAACATAAATGTAAAAGAAATCATGGTAGTAAACCATAAACTCATAGATCTAAACTTTACTCATCAAGATTATTCATTTATGATATTTATTCCCTAAGCCCTTTATTTTAAATGAAAAATATACATTTTGAAATTGAAAAATAGCTTTTCTAAATATGATTCCCTTTTTATCCGAATTCTCAAAAATGATTTTTGTTGAAACTAAAATAGATCTTGAGCTTTCTAATACTTTTCTACTACCATCAAGCTATTACAAGTTATTTAAGAACATAAAACAAAAGTCTAATGTATGTATGAACTTAAAACAACTAGATCTAGTTTATTATACTAGTTATAAAGGCATGGACACTATGATGGTTATGTGAATGATGTATATATGCACAAATCATTAGCAATAACAACATAACTTGAAAATAAAACAAAATAATAGCAAAATAACTCAAATAACCAGATCTAAAACATAAACATAATCAAAACTACAAAAAAAGTTAGATCTATAAAATATAACTACTTATAGTAAGAAAATAATAATATTACAAGAGAGTACTCATGGATTAAGAGGAATGTTTCATTTTGGCATCATCATCCTTAATTTTTAAGCTTATAGAAAGTCATTTGATGCATGAAACTCTTACTATACTTTACCTATATCATCTATGGAAGTTTTGGACAAGAGTTTTATAAAAGAATCTTGAAGAAATATATGTGGGAGCTCAAATAAGGAATAGGGGCAGCAAGGCTTTCTTGTAAGAACAAGAGAAAATGAAGAAAGAAAGAGAGAAAAAGTGTAAAGAATAACAAAGGGTTAATGTGTGAATGAGAGATAAAGATAGAAATGAGTTAAAGACACATTAAATGAAGTAAAAAATAAATAAATGGCAGCTTGTACAATTGCTAGGGCTGGTGTGAAAAGTGAAAGAGAGAGGGAAGGGAATTTAGTTGGTTTTTGACTTGAATGTAATGTGTAATTATGAGTAAGTGTTGATTCTTAAAGAAGGGTTAAAAGAGATTTATTTGAATAAATTTGGAGTATTTCAAGGGACAAAGGCAGCCAAAAAGGGTCAAAATTTTCTGCATGAAGTGGGGTTGAAGTGTAGAAGATTGTGAAAGTGATGGGTGAAAAGTATACTTAGGTATGGGTTGTAGAGTACTTTTTTAATAAAAAATAAGAAAATATATGAAAATATATTCCAATTGTTG